>JACSZP010026025.1:1341-11940 GCA_016161895.1 Pinna nobilis
AGAATATTTCACTCATAAGGAGACATCACTGTGTGCAGGTAAAGGGCGACATATTTTGCCTGTGCTCGGCACTGCTGGTCGTAGAGCAGGGAGGGTCCTTTAACTTGCCAACACCTACTATGACAAGGAACCTCGGTTTTTACTATCTCATCTGAAAGACAGGGATGGCCAACTGCGGAGTGGCACTGCAGTAATTGAACGCCAGACCCTTCGATTCGAAGTCAAACACACTAACCACTCAGCCAGGGAGGCCCCAAATCCTATATTCAAACCCTTATCAAAACAAAAGACAGACTTGAAACTTTATACTGAGACATTATAATACTACACAGGTTTTTCTTTGATTTTCATTACATAACAAGCAATTTTTAATCTTATTGTAAAAGTTCACAATAAGTGGGATACAGCATTTTTGCAGTATGCATTAACTAGTGTATGTCCCGTCACATGTGCATGTCTGGCAGCCAATTGTATTGTAGTCTAAGTATCGTTCTGCATACCAAATGCAGATCAGTAAGCCAAGATACCAAACCCATGGTGAAACTATGATGAAAATACAAACACTACCTTTCAACTACCAATTCAAATCAATATTCAATAATTACTGACAATGAAACAGCACTGAACAATGGTATGAACAGTTACACTTAATCTGGTAATCACAAGACAGTAAGGGCAAACCAAGTGAATGGTGAAACACAGATTTACATGTACATTCAGGGGCCCCCGTGGCTGAGCTGTTAGCATGTTCGACTGAATCAAGGGGATTGGGGTTTGAATCCTGCAGCACCAATCCGCGGTTGGCTGTCCCTGTCTTTCAGATGAGACAGTAAAAACCATGGTCCTGTGTCACAGTAGATGTTGGCACCTTAAAGAACCCTCCCTGCTCTACGGCCAGCAGTGTCGAGCACAGGCAAAGTTTGTGGCCCTTCACCGGCACATAGTGACATCTCCATTTGAGTGAAAGATACTAGAGTGGAACGTTAAACAACAATATAACAACAACAACATGTACATTCAAACCTTGGTGGCATATACCACTAACAGAATCATACACCAAATGCCAATCAAGCCTGGCACAAAATTGAGACTGACCTATGCTTGACTCCCTCGGCCATTGAGCCATGAAGGTTCTTTGACTTGTTGATATTTAATGTGACAAATATGGTACCCTAGTTTTTATGGTACATTGTATTTTTCCAAAGATGGGAGAAGTCAGTTGCCTAACTCGTTTGATCAAATTTGATTCCAAATCATCAAATATTGATCACTGGTCAATTTAGTTGAAATTGGCTGACTGGGCTCTGAGAAGTCAAAAATATGAAAATTATCACAGGGGAGTGAAAATATGTGTTTTGAGCACTTGTCCTTGGGCAAGTAAATTTGGAAAAAAAACTACTTGCCAAGAACATAAATTAGCTTGCCCGTATCAATACAAGTTATGACCCCTTTAAAACACTACTTGTCCATGGACAACTAAAAAGCAAAAATACACTTGTCTGAGCTCCCAACATAATGGGATGGGCAAGTTGCTATTTCCACACCCCTGTTAGGTACACATAATGGCATAATGACACACAATGAACAACAGCAACAGGAATGGGAGTAGTAGTATTGTTGTTTAACGTCCCACTCAAGAATATCACACTCATATGGAGACGTCAGCTTGAGCCAGTGAAAGGCAACAAATTTTGCCTATGCTCGGCACTTATGGCCGTAGAGCAGGGAGGGTTCTTTAACATGCCAACGCCTACTGTGACATGGGACCTTTGTTTTTACTCTCTCATCCAAAAGAGAGGGACGGCCAACTGAGGAGAGGTGCTGCAGGAATCAAACCCCGGACCCTTTGATTTGAAGTCGAACACACTAACCACTTGGCCATGGAGGCAACAACAGCAGCAGAATGAGGATCGCAATAGGTTCCGTATACAGGGAAATTTTTGCCTGTTTTGCCCTCATCGTCAGTGGGCAAATTCAAAACAGTAAATTCATTGAATTGAATTATGACTGGTCTGGCAAATTTAAAACTGAGCAATGGATTAGGATGAAATACAACACAGGGTAAAAATAACCCTGTAAAAAGTAATCCGAGAGTAGACTTGACAAAACCTGTCATGAGAGACCACTGGTCTTGAGAGAGCACATTACAATGGTAGAAGGAATGGTCAAGACAGGTTCTACTGTACAAGCCAATGTTGTCATCATGTTCTTATACTGGACATTAAAAAAAAAAAACATTATCTAACAAAAATCACATGAACGCTACACAGAAACATAGTCATGTAAAGCCTATATGGTTGTGGATTTGAGGTGAAAAGTATGATCAGGTGACCAGAATCAAGCTGCTGCTTCTTGTATAAGACAGATTACCACTTGTGTTTGTTCTGGAAATTTTGTTCACTGTCCTCATCAAGAATCATTTGCTTATATGGAAACATCAAGCACCAAAGGCCTAGGAGGGGCTATATATCTGGTACTACAAACCATTGAAACTTTAACCCTTTCAACACCACAGACCAAAATGGACTGATCTGACACAATAGAAAAGAGCATACCATTTTGATACTGGTGTTGAAAGGGTTAAACATACAGACACTTGCTGTCAGTGTGACACGGGATCTCGGCTTTTACTGTCTCATCCATAGAACAGGAAAGACCAACCACCCTAGCTGAGAAACTCAAACCCATGACCTCCGCATGTGTTGTAAACCACAGTCACTGAGCGACAGAATAATTCTACTCAGGTGACCACTTAACTGAGGTTCAATAAATGCTAACTCTTAATGGACACAGTTACATGTATTTCAATGTTGATTAGATTAAGTGACCACAAAAAATTATGTGTGACGAAGCAGATTTGTTTGTAAAAATGGATATCAATTCTGATCCTTTCGGCTACTAGTATTTCAGTTGAATTCCATGCCTTTCGTGCATATATGTAAAATCATTCACATATACTTAAGATAGATTAAATACTTCATGGATTTTTTTTTCTATTGGCTTACTAGGCCAAAAAACTTTAGCATACAACTGCAGTGATTTCCTTTGAATTGTTGCTTAGTACAATAGATAAACTACATACATGTATATGTGTGCAGCAAATTTACAGGAACATAAGGGTCCTTACTTCTGCTATTGTACAATTTGGATGAAAAAGGAGCTGATCCTTTGTTTTGTCAGTTTTCTAAGGTGATTTTGAGCAATAATGAGATATAACAGAGAAAGTGAAAAAAGAATTACTGCTCTACAACTTCACAATGACAGACACTACAAATTGCTGTTGAACCTATATAAAGCAAGGTAAATACATGTACATGTATGTACAGTTCACTCTCATACCGCCTCCTTCTGTTTTTCCAAAATATGGCGTTATAACGAATATGGCAATAGGTCAAGTTTGCACTCACTAAAGATATTGGCTGAAAATTAACATTTCTATGTTATGGCTTTTTTATTTCACTGATTACATGTAGTTAACTCGAATTCTAGGAAACCTTCATAAATATTATGGTTTATGTATTAGTTATCCGAAATCAAATGAAACTGAAAATGAACAAGTATCTCATACGATCAACCAGTTTTGTAGCAAGTCCTATCTATCTATGTTCAATGGCAATAATATCGAGCGAAAATCAATGGGTTTTTTAAGATTTGTTTTGAAAATACAGTGTTGGATGGGGGTATGCAAAGATGGTGGTTTAACAGGAATTATTAGTAGTCAAAAATCGGTTCTTAAGAAATTTATAGCATATGCCAATATGCCAGTTTATCGGGTGGCGGTAAATCGAGAGTGCATGGACTGTATACCAAAAAAGATCGTGGGTCAATTATTTCATTGCGTGCCAAATGAAATATGCATGTACATGTACATATCTATATATTAAAACATATTGAGTTGCATAAACACAAAGATTTATGTGCAGACTTTATGCTATACAGTGGAACCTGTATAAGAGACAATTTATTGGAGACCAGCCATCTTGAGCAACAACTCAACAACCTATCTTGGTAACAGTGTTACAAGAGACCATCTGTCTTGAGAGATCACATATATGAAACCAATTCATTACATACAGTCTAACTTGTTTTAACAGACTGACTGTCCAAGGGAAGGAGCAAAAAGGGTCACATATGACAGGTGGTCTCTTAATTCAGGTGATTTATATAGGAAAAAGTCATTTTCGGAACTATATGTTTAGGTCACATAAGACAGGTTTTCCTTTAACTCAGTGGGTCACTAAGGCAGGTTAGACTGTAGTTTTATGAATTATGTGTTCTCTTGAAAGACTTAATTTATTTCAACTACAGTAGGGGTGATGTTTCAAGACAAGTTCCACTGTACTATTAATCACATATCCCAAAAGATAACCTGATGGTTAAAAAACATGAATGCATGAATTTAATACAACAAACCTAATTGCTAAAATAAATAACCAACCATATCAGTTTGTTCATATCAACCATCACCATAATCATTGAAGGTGAGGAGCTGCATATATAGCCTACTTTCAACTCACACATGGTGCCTACTTAGACCCATTGAGCATTGCATCCTGTGTCATGGGCCGTCATCTAGTGACACAGGACCTTGGTTGGTTGTGCTGTTGTTTTAACGTCCCACTCAAGAATCTTTCACTTGTATGGAGACATCACCAATGCCGGTGAAGTGCGACAAATTTTGCCTTTGCTTGGCACTTATGACCGAGCAGTGAGGGTTCTATAATGTGCATACGCCTAATGTGACAAATGGGACAGCTAGCTTGGTTATTACTACTGTATACAGGGTTATTTTCGCCCTGTGTTATTTTCGCCCAAATACGATTGCAAATAGTTTCACCCAGTTTTAAATTCGCACATTTTCATCATAATTCTATTCAGTGAATTTACCATTTTGACTTCGCCCAGTTTTGAATTTGCTCACTGACCATGGGAGCGAAAGGGGCGAAAATAAAACGGGGGCAAAAATTTCCTTGTATACAGTATTCCAAAAGATGACAAAGCCAACTGACCTCCGAACAGATTTGAACCAACTACCTCACAATCAAAAGTCAAACACACAAACCGGTGAGCCACAGAGGCCACATACATGGGACCTTAGTTTGTGATTATTAAGGTTATGAAATACCACCATATTGTTTGCACAGCAATGACTGCATGCCTTCCTCATCATTATCGATGATTCTTTGTTAAGTAAAGCTTCTTGAAACTGATCAGGCAACTGCAAGATCTATTAAACTCTTTCATGAAAATATTGATTAGATATCTTTCGACTTTTTTTTTTTAACAACAAATGCATCAAAGGAGAAGTACCTTCCTCTACGTCAAAGAAAAGTATTCCTGAGGGAACACAAACAATATGCCAATCGATCATCTCCTCGTCAAAGTGGAGATTTTATATTTTTCAATAAAATAGCGCCCGGAAAAAGTGAAAATCGCTGAATGGTTTTAATTTGATGGATTAATGTACCTAGGTGGGATCAATAATTTCCTCGATTGTGGAAATTGAATGCTATTAACAATTCGAGCACACTTTCACCTTAGAGACGGACAACAGACATATAAACAGTACTAGGTTCAACTTTTTAATCTTCTCGGATATAAGCTGCTGAGATAATCACAATATTCAGCGAAATGAGACCGTACTTTTATAGCTTGCTGTGATACATATGTCTAAATTGATTTTTATTTTTACCTGGGGTAAAATAAATAAAACTGAAACATTTGAGAGGATGTCGGCTGGTTGTTTGTATTGTTAACATTCTACTCAAGAATCTGTTGCTTATATCGAGATGCCATCAAATGCCGGTAAATTGCTACAAATTTAAGCCGATGCTTAACATGATCTCTTTCATAACCACAGGCCATAATGGACTAGTCTAAGACAATAGAAAAGAGCATACCATTTTGATACTTGGGGTTAATGGCCATAAAAGTTAAAGTTAAGTTGATATTGTTTTATGTCACTTTCATCAATATTTCAGTCATATCGTGGCATAATGGCCAAAGAGCAGTGAGAGTTCTTGTATCTGTCGACATGTACTAGCTGCTACATAGGATTTCCGTTTTTTCTGTCTCATTCAAAGGACATGGAAAGTCAACTGTTCTCTACATAAGCTTGCGCCAAGGATCTCACAATCTGACGGTGATTGAGTACTGTGCCACTGTGCAATAACAATTCTCTTGAGAGGATGTGTATATTTCTGATTTGATTGTTTTGCGTTTTATGCCACATTCAACACTGTAAAGGCTTCACAAAATTTGACTGATGCTAAGGAATTCGTCCTTTGCAGGAAGAGATCAATGAATGACATTAAGACTACAGAAGAGTTGGTCTATAACGAAGTCAAAGGAGGTTGACTTTTGGCTTCGTTATAGGCATCCTTCGTTTTAAGCATCAAAATTTACTTCATAAATAGATACATAGTAATTCTCTTCGGGGATTTTATTCCTCTTCTTTATAGCATTGAATTCGCTTTAAGCCGATTCGTTATAGACCGACTCTACTGTATAAGGTACCTCAGTCTTTAACTTTTTCAAATGAATAGCAATTATGATTGACTCAGTGATCAGCATATTCACCTTCAAGGCATAAGGTCATGAGTTGCAATGCACTCAGCACAGAGCTTTCATTTCATTTTTTACATACATGTATAGATGAGACAGTAAAAAACTAAGGTCACATGCCACAGTAGTTGTCGACACATGAAAGAACCCTCCCTACTCAACATCCATAGGTGCCAAGAATAGGCCAAATCTGTGGCCTTCACTGGCATTTGTGATGTCTTCATATAACTGAAAGATTCTTGAGTGGGACGTTAAACAATGATACATCTAAACCAACCCATCTTAAACAAAAGCATGCATAGAAACAACAAGCATAGACTATGGAACTTCATACTTGTATAATGAAAAGTAAAAGGGAGATAACTGTGTCATGACTGCCAGGTCAGTATGGTTGATGATTGTCAATACACAAGATAAATGTGAACTATAAGCCTACTGTATATAATGCTCTTATGTTTATCACAACCACTGATTACTGGTCAGACATTCCTGTGTTCCTTAGTATGCATACAAAGGGTACATAGCAATGACCGGTCCAGTGTACCTAAAACTTTAAACCTGCAAACCAGTTATCAAACACTCAAATGAATCTGATGTAGAGTCAGGTGACAAATTTCACACTATTTAAAAGGCCATTGCATAACTCCAATTCTTTTGCCCCAGAGAAAAAAACAACTGACCCAGAATTTTTTGAAATAGCTATAAATAGATTTTAAATAAGCATGTCACTAAATTTTGATCTTTTGAACACATGTAGTTCAGTGTTAACTTAATCTAACACACATGTATGAAAGTCTTTAGGTAAATCTGTCCGAAATCCAATTTAATACCAGAATTAAAATTCCAACATTGACATTGGTGGTTCACGTTCGTATGGTATGATCATATTACATGTAGTCCGAGGGATTCAATAACCATGGTGTGTAGTGTTCACAAATGGGCATAGTCAAATATAGTTCGAAAATGTATATTATTAGTGTGCCAGGATTTTCCTACAATCTTACAGCAGGATGTAAAATCAAATTTTCTTCCAGGAATTAGAATTTAATTGCTTCCAAGAATATTCTCAAATCAATTACAATTTTATGACTGGGCTACCAGTTGCACAGTTTTTGTTACTCATTTTTACTGCTGGTTAAATATCCCACATTCAATATATCAACTCCATATTCTATTTTACCAGTATCAAGCTTGGGCAGGCTTATTAATTTTTTTTTTTTTATGCTAAAAATTCTATCTATTCCGAGATCTATTTTACGATATACCGGCCAGTTAATCCTTGGTTCAAGACCCTGTTATCACTGTTGTTGTTTTACCTCCCACTCAAGAATCTTTCACTTATATGAATATGCCACCAGATACCAAAGAAGGGTTACAAATTTGGCTTACTTGCTCACCACTTCAGTCAATTGAGCAGGGTCTGAGTACCCATTGTACACGGGGCCTCAGCATTTAATCTGGATGCCACTCATACGTTAACCCTTTCACCCCAAATATTTGAATGGTATGCTCTTTTCTATTCCTTAGACGAGTTCATTTCAGTCTGTGGTGTTGGAATGATTAAATATCAACTCATTTCCATTGTTGCAGCATCAGTTGGGTTTAGGCTCATGAAATATTAACCTATGCTAAAAGCTATATGCACAGATAGATCATAATATGATTAAAGCTCTCCTAAAGACCGACACCCTACTTAAGAGACCATCTCCAAATAAAAACCATAAAAATTCAGTCTGTCTATGACTATTTTTGGCTATTTCAACCTCACTTAGAAGACCACCTCAGTATTCAGACCAATTTCAGCCACTCACTTTGGTAGCTACGCTTTCAAGAGTCGCAATGGGCCAACTAGGGAAATATTCATCTTTAATAGTAACCATAGACATTTTCATCATTAGTAAAGACACATATATTTTATTGTTACTTTTTTTTACTCCTCTTGACAAAAAAAAAACTGTTAATGTTTTTTCAGGGATGACTCAGCATTTATTTCTTTCTCGATCTGGGCACCATAAAACTAGAGACTTTTCTTAAGTCTGAGAATTATCTCAACTCCACATTCTCGGCAAACCAGAATTCAACGCGTAGACACCACGTTGATAAAATTCTAAGAGACAGACTTAAGAAAATTTTTAGGTGTCCAGGCCAGTTGTTAAGTCTCCATGTTTTACATACTTTGAGTAACATTGAGAACAAAATTGGATTTTTTTTCTCAAAATTGTGAAAAAACCAGAAGATTTTAAATTGGGCATGACACCTAGGCAGGACCTACATGTTGATATAATTAAGTAACCCCTGGTAATTGTAAAATTTTGAAGCCTTAGGCTTGATGAGATGGAAACAACAGTTTAAGGAAATTACGCCACAGCCTTCATGTCCATCTCTGTTTTCAAATTTTTAAACTGTCACTCAGAGCTTATTACAAACCGTTAAATCAAATCGTATGCTTATAAAACTGCATAATATGCAACCGTGAAATGTCATACTTAATCGTAATAGCACAAAAATTGGGTCTGATGAACAGGAAATTATTGCAGTTTACACTGAGAATAATTGTGATAATAGGCGCTTTGTGCCGCATGAGTGAATGATTTTACATTTATAAATAAGGAAACTTATCAACACCGATTATCTGACGGAGATTGTTAAAATACCATGACATGACAAGAGAATTCTGCTTACAATGCATTACATGTAGAAGAGGAAATATCCTATGTTGATACTGCAACTGCATGTAAACAGGGAAATTTTCTTCACCATTTTATTTTTGCCCCTTATTCGCTCTCATCAACAAGGGGCAAATTCAAAACTAAGCAAATTTACAAAAGTTATTTCCCTTGAAAAGAATAATGATGAGACTGGTTTAAATTAGTAGCACAAACTGCACTAAAAACTGGGAGTGAGTTCAAGCTAGTACCCCGCAAAGTTTGTTGCAACTAAGACTTGTATCCTGACTGTGCCCAATCACGTAACAGATGATGATCTATTACTACAGGTACTAGGCCTTTCAGTCAGTACAGTAAAGCAAAAAATCGTAAGATATGATGGGTGATTTTCAAGGACCTATTGCAGAGCAATGAGAAACACAGGAATATTACATGAATAACTACATGTAGATGTGTCAGGGCAAAATGAATGCCTCCTCTGTTGTTTAGAAGCTGAATTCTAGTTGAATTTCTAACGGGTATTGCTGATGGGCATAACTCTATCAATGATTATTCAACCCCCATCAAACATGGACTTGACCTGTGTTCTTATAGCAGACCTATATTCCAAAAGTCAATTCAAACTATCCAAGTGTAATGAGGAAAAGAACAGAAAAATAATTAGGGCAAATTGACAGTAAAAAAGGTAACACTATATGCTGTTGGTCCATTTATGATAGCCTGGCATAATGTTGTTGTTTAACGTCCCACTAAAGAATATTTCACTCATATGGAGAAGTCACCGTGTCCCAGTGAAGAGCACAAATTTTGCCTATGCTCGGCACTTATGGCTGTAGAGCAGGGAGAGTTCTTTAATGTGCCAACTCCTACTTTGACACAGGCCCTCGGTTTTTACTGTCTTATCCGAAAGACAGGGATGGCCAACCACAGCATGGCGCACATGGCACAAAAACATATTTTTCTTTTCAGCTATCAATTATTGGGAAAATGTATTAGAGGGGTAAAAGATTTTACCGGTAGACACCCCCATCTTAATTCTACATATCCATTTTGTATGACATACAAGACTGGTGGATCTAATTACAGACAGGCAATCTGATACTTATGCCTACAAACATCCATGTCAGGTTATAGATTTATTGACACGGTAAACATTCATAAAACCAAAGTTAAACACTAAACAAAGCCTAAGGAGATCGGGACCACGATCATTCCAATTGGAAAGTAGGCTGAAGTACCCCAATCATAAGTCACTTATACATTCTGTGTATTGCAGGTAATGTACCAGAGTACAGAGGGTTTTAAAGTTCCAAAAGGGATATCTGGGTTAATTGCTATTTGAAAATATTCATTATAGATTCCTGGCAGG
>JACSZP010026039.1:0-17101 GCA_016161895.1 Pinna nobilis
AATTAATAAATTTTAACTTCCTCCCTAATTCTTATAATTACATCAGAGACATACAATACATCTGTATTATATGTCTCTGGGTCTACAGGTTCATCAGTGTGAAGGTCCATCAGTCTAGGTCCACCAGGATGAATGTACAATTGTCTGAAGGTCCACCAGGCTGAAGGTCCATCAATGAAAGTTCAGCAGTCTGTTAGTCCACCAGTCTGAAGGTCCATTAGTCTAAAAGTTTACCAGTTTGAAGGTCCATCAAACTGAAGGTCCATCAGTCTAGGTATACCAGTCTATAGGCCCAACAGTCAAGATCCATCAGTCTGAGGATCTATCAGTCTGCAGATTCATCAGTCTGTAGGTCCATAAGTCTTAGTCCACCAGTCTATAGGTCCCATCCTCCTGACCCAAGTTATATCGGAAGTTGGGTTACTGTAGCGCATNNCAAATCCTGAGTTTTTTCACATCCTGAGTAAAATTATGTGACACCGGTGGTCTTTTCTTGGATAACATTAGGAAAAGTAACTTCAACTCCGGTATGATGTCTAATTTAGTACAGCTCATGCACTTGAAACTTGATAAAAATAACAATATCATGTATGATATAATTTAAAAACCTACAAATAATAATAAAAAAAAATAATCTAATTCTTTTTAATTACCATACTCGCACGTCAAAATAATCGGATTTGCTTTCTATTTTAAGCGAATTTTTTTTTTCAAATTTTTCGAAGTTCATTGTCAACTTTCTCTTTGCGCACGCGCAGAATAGCGTAACGTACGGGGGTTGTTGTCATTTCCCCAGACCCATACATAAGTAATCGGGATCTCTCCTCCACCAATAAAATATGACCGCCAATGTATGACTGAAAGACTGTCTGAAATACGAAGTGAATCCCAAACGGGATTCTTGAATGTTTTACAATCTGTCATAATTTATTTTTGTATTTCATTCCCTTTTGATGTCGCTGGAATATGTAGCCCATTTCACAAAATATCTTGCTATCAAAATTACTCAGATTCGTAAGTGTCGTAATTTTTTTTATTCTGCAAATTATTTCATTCAATAAATATAGTCAATATTTGTCTCATATAAATGTAATTCAATTTAATAAAACTATGTAAAATGACAATTGGTAGATTTTATCATTATTAACATTATTTTATTAACAAAAGTATGGTAAATTGAAAAATCTCTCCCTTACCATTACGATCTATTTTAGTTGTAAGATTTTTCGTGAAAAGATCTCTTGTTTTTTATGGTTTCCAAGGTGCCACCGTTGCCTAATGGATATCGTGTTCGTCTTCGAATCAAGAGGTCTGGAGTTCGAGCCCAAGCCGCGGTACGGTTGGTCGTCCCTGTCTTTCGGATGAGAAAATACTAGTATTAACCAAGTTCCCGTGTCACTGTAAGTGTCGGCACGTGAAAGAACTCTCCCTGCTCTACGGCCATAAGTGCCGAGTATAGGCAAAAATCTGTCGCCCGGCACACGGTTACGTCTCCAATTAAGTGAAAGAGTCTGGAGTGGGCGTTAAACAACAATTCAACAATGGTTTCCAAATTATAACACGTATAGGTCGTTGCTACATCTACGGTGTCGAAAACATTTGGAGGGGCCTCCCTTGCTTAATGGTTGGAGTATTTCGCTTTAAAACACCGCGTCTTTCGTCTCTAGTCAGCGCGGGTTTGGACTCCCCTGGAATTAGGTTTTGATTATGTGAGAAAGTTGGGTAGTTTATTTTCGGAATGACCGCCACCACGTGACTGAATGATCGTAGAGTATGGCATAAAATGGGCTCTGTGACGTCATGTTTAGAGGAAATTGTTTGCTAAGCCCCGTACCTCCTTATTTAGTCCCAGACACTAAGATATTAAAGCGTGACTTTTTTTCCATGGGAGACATGGGTTGAAGCCTATAACAAAATTAGCAAGATACCTTACAAAACACCAATCGTACAAATTTACAAATGATTGTATCGCAGAAACTCTTTTCAAAGATGCCATTGTTGTAACAGAAAGACCCAGATAACCGTTGACCTACCGAGTCATAATGGTTGCTCCTGTATCAAAAATCAGTCTTCAAAACAGTGTAAACAATGTGATGATAGAGTCTGAGGAAATCTAAGTTACGAGTATTCCTGTCGAACTCTCTCATTAATGATAGGTATATTTAGCAGGTGTATGAATACCTATTTTACCGGTCAGTTGGTCGTGAATAGTGTTTATTTAGTTAAATTATTATCATTGTTACAAAAGCAACATCAATATTCAAAGATCCTAACGTTGCCAAACAATTATCTTACCTTCATGACAAATATGATGTTGTGGCAGGAGACAAAGCCTCTAATAATGTAGTCTGTATGTGCAAATCACATTACATAGCTTGCTTCGATAAAGGATTTCGGCATTGACAATTCGCTTGGCAACTCAACATGTACCCCTACTGCACTTACGATAACGGCAATCCTTGCCAGTCATACATCGGTGTTATGTTCTTTTGGTATTCCAACTAAAGAAGAGGTACTAGATCTTCCCTCCCCATACTGAATTCCGAAATTACACAATGGTCCTTACAAACAACGGTATATTGCTGGGTCTGCCCAAGGCCCCACAAAGCCTCTTTCAAAATTTTAACATCAATCTTGGCAGCTATCACAGACGGGCTTCGTAGCTACTGTGGTACTAGTTACTGAAGGGGTAGAGTGCATCAGATGTTTCTAAAACATTCTAAAGATCTTTGGAATATATACAATCCAGACCTGTCCATGTAAGAGTATAAAACATTTGATTTTCTACTCTCTATACAAACATTCTCCATTCTAAATAAATAGAGAAGATAGAAGAATTAGTTCAGTTTTGCTTTGTCAAAAAGAATGGCGAGCGTAGATACAAATATCTCGTTCTAGGTAGGGATAAACCATATATACTTTTTAAAAAATCTCTTTGATGCTAACAAAAAGTTTTCTGAATATGACATCATCGGAATGCATGAATTTTTTTATCTACAACATATTTGTTGTGTACGCTGGGCGGGTTTTTCAACAGACCGTTGAAATACCAATTGATACAAACTGTGCTCCTTTAATTGCTTACGTATTTTCTATTTGTATGAGGATAATGTCGCACAGGGGATGTTGAAGAATAAGGACAGGAACTTGGCATGATCCTTTAACTTCACGTTCCGCTATATAGATGACGTTCTTTCATTAAATAATCCCAAATTTGAGTAATATGTTGATCGCAATTAGCTCGAAATAAAGGACACCACGAAAATTGCAATGTCTGCCTCATACCTTGATCTACACCTGGAGATCGACAATGAGAGGGACGTTTGAGAACAAAGCTTTAAGACAAAGAGATTACTTTGATTTCCCTATTGTGAACTTTCTATTTTTAAGCAGCAATATTCCCGCAGCACCTGCATTTGGAGTATAAATCCAATATAGTATATAAGTATACAATATTCTAGAGCATACGTTTCCTATCAGGATTTCCTGGATAGAGGTTTGCTGCTGAAAAAGAACTTGCTTAATCAGGGATTCTACATAGTTAAAATGAAGTCATCACTTCGAGAATGATGATCTGGTCGATCGATATGGTACATCTGTAAAACAGATAATGAAGGATAAATTCCCCTTGTCAAATACCTAATCCCGTCCAATCTCTTTCTTGTTTATTACTATCACCAATTGTGACTTATTCCCGTATTCGATGATACGGCCTGCCATCATGGCCTGGCTGATAAGTTTGGTAAATCTTTAAAAACAGATGATATGTTCCCCTTGTCGCATACCTAGTCCCGACCCCCACCTTTCTTTTCTCGTTTATGATCATCACCAAATGTGACTTATCCTTGTATTCGAAAATATGCGACACGACGGGTGCCGCGCGCGGAACAGGAGTTGCTTACCCTTCCGGAGCACCTGAAGTCACCCCTGCGTTTTACTCATCGTATTGTGTTGATTGCTGGTTGTGCTATTGTCTCATTTAGATTTGGCCATGCTTTTGTCTGCCTTTGGATTTTTGAAATTTGATTGCCCCCTTGGTATCTTCTACTGTCAACTATTTTGTTACTAGTTTATCGTTCGACTTTACTGCGAAGCGACCTGAAACAACGAGCTATTTATTTGAAACAGTAATAAACAAAGAAGTTGCACCAGCAAGGATTTTTTTCATAACTACGGTAGACTCACCGTCAAATTTCCAATAAATTCCAATATACTCCAAAAGGAAGCACACTGGTCATAATTTCTATAAGGAGAACAAAAGTAAGGGCTGGACAAACACGGACCCCTGGACACCCCAGAGGAGGGATTAGGTGTCTAGGAGGATCAGTGGCCCTTTTTACAAAGAATCTTTCGGTAAAAAACACTCGTAGTCTTAAGTGTAAGAAATTTTATTAATGTTTATTAGACAAATTCATAATACAATTCTATAGATTTAGTCACAATCTGATTTATATAACTCATGTAAATCAAATTTCATCACAATTGGTCAATTTTATTGTAAAATGTACAAAATGTGGTCAGTGGAAAAACTGCTAACTTACGATTAAGAGTGACTTTGATCGTAAGAGGATCAGATGTCTAGGAGAAGTAAGCATCCCCTATTGACTGGTCACACTCGCCATGAGCCCTATATCTTGATCAGGTAACGGAGAAATCCGTAGTCAAAATCAGTGTAAAGAATGGTCGAACAACCGGTATGAAACACTTCTTTACAGCATTTGACCCGTAACCGGCCGTATTGACAAACTATACCATTATAAAAACGATAAAATGTAGGAAATGCTGACTTTAACCGAGGCTGTTGGAACCCCTGTAACCTAGTACAGACATCCACTGAATTCCAGACGTGATCTTTTACTAATACGGAGGGGCCGCCGTGGCCGAGGATTTAGCATGGAGAGTGGTTAGCATGGAGAGTGGTTAGCGAGGAGAGTGGTTAGCGTGGAGAATGGTTAACGTGGAGAGTGGTTAGCATGGGGAGTGGTTAGCGTGGAGAGTGGTTAGCATGGAGAGTGCTTAGCGTGGAGAGTGGTTAGCATGGGGAGTGGTAAGCGTGGAGAGTGGTTAGCGTGTTCGACTTCGTATCGAAGGGTCCGACTATATTATATATCCACATGCACACACTCCAAAGAATGTTGGATGTAGTGCTGAGGTAGTTACATTTTCATAGATTAATCAATAATTTTATATCATAGTTTGCAATCTCGGAATCATTAACTTTTATTTGTTTCTGAATTTAAACGTTTTAATGATACCTGTACAAACAAGAAACATTACATTGCATTAGAGTCACGCGAAAGTGGTGTATTTCACTCAAACCAAATTATACATTGTAAATCTAGTTTTATTCGCGTGAATTTTATTTATCGTTATAAATTACGCATTGAACACTCACTCGCGAAATAAAGTCCTCGTTTAATATTGTAAGTGGCATTAACATGTATCGTACAAAATAAACATAGATGTACACGCGCGGAAATATAGCACCGCAAATATTTGCATAACAATAGTTTCGCCAAAATAAACCTCCACGAAATTTTCTGGATTTACAGTGCATATCCTGATGAATTAACAGTCCCGACATACTCTCTCTTTCTTAGCTTGACTTTTATTACAATGTATGAAATGTTGTTGTTTTATTGTTGTTTAACGTCCCGCTCAAGAATATTTCACTCATATGGAGACGTCACCGTAAGCTCGGCACTTATGGCCGTAGAGCAGGGAGGGTTCTTTAACGTGCCAACACCTACTGTGACACGGGACATCGGTTTTTACTGTCTCATACGAAAGACAGGGGCGGCCAACCGCGGAGTGGCGCTACGCGGATTCGGACACTCCGATTCGAAGTCGAACACGCTAACCACTCGGCCACGGAGGCCCCATGTATAAATGTAGGTTGAATGAGCAAAACTACGCATTTTCCGTATTCAAAGTTCGAAAGGTCAAACAAAATAAGGTAAATCAAACTAAATGAAAATTGAAAAGAATCTACATAAAAACGAAGGCGGATCCACTTTGAATGAGCTTGTAAATGATGGGAAGACACGATTGAGTAAATGAAAATAGATCTAATTAAACTCTTGATCCCTGGATTTAATTATCATCTCTTCTCGGCTTAAACTTAGATCCGACGTAAATAGTACTGTAAAAATATTACAAGCGTGAACTCAATTACCTTTGGCCTTTTACTTTTACGTATTTTTATGTGTCCGCTCCTTAAATTTTTCCATTATGTAAAGCCATACACTATTGCGATAACTTTAAAGTTAACCATTATACCGACACGGTCTGTCACGAATTATTAATAATTAAACTATGTTTTTCACGCTTTTTAGATTTAAAGGTTAAAGTTCAACATTGCACAGCATCTTTGACTAATTCAACATAACTGCTGTCTTGGTAAACACAACTGTATATAGGCCAATTTCGTTCATACTTTACAATTGCAGTCGACTTTGTCTAGTTGTTAGCGTCATACGTATCGACCTTTAAGCTTCCATTCTGATGCATTAAATTGTTCAAATAATTCCTCTACGAGTAACATATTAGTAAGCCGTTTAGTTCCCAGGATAGAACAATCATCAGAGGACTATGTCATGGTATAACGTTATTTGTCAACTGTGCACTCATCTGCGACATCTGGTCCACCGCTAGATATCAGGGGGTCCTTGTTAGTCCCACCGCTAGATATCAGGGGGTCCCTGTTAGTCCCACCGCTAGATATCAGGGGGTCCTTGATAGTCCCACCGCTAGATATCAGGGGGCCCCTGTTAGTCCTACCGCTAGATATCAGAGGGTTCCTGTTATTTCGATGTTTTGCCAAGTTTCTGTGATTGATTACTTGATTCAAGTGACCCAGTAACGATTTTATATGTGAATACCTTAGTAAGAGGTAGTTTGATTCTGAGAATACAACGATCATGAGAAAAAAAAATCCTTAGATAACGCGACTGGCCAACTGTTCATTCCTCCGTGACCCCTGATGTCATCGCTGGATATCAGGGGTCCCTGTATGTCGGGTGTCCGCCGGGTTTCTATGCTACTGGTACACCTTGATACATAAAAGTTTCATGTTTGAGTATTGGAGATATACTGCTGCACACGTCGACAGAGTCATACGGCATTGCCATTGCGACCACGTTGAACATGTACTGGTATTTTTCTGGTAACTAGTTATTACGTGTTTCTGATTTTGTATATTTTGGAAACTTCCCACTAACAAAAATAACAAGACACAAAAATAACATAACCAATGATAGATATTGTAATGTTTGTTATGTACCATGTACTTGTGTACCTTTTAGTCCCGTTGTTTTTACATGTATTCTAGCTGTTATATCGCTGACTACATACATAATCATGTATGTAACAGCAATAAACTACTGGTGTACTGGTACTAATGTCACTACGACAGTCACGTGATTGTTCTGATTTTGTGAACGCTCCCCTTGTCGTTTTATCAATTGTCGTCTTATTCTTCTGTTAGCTGTACGCTAATGATCTCCTACAACGATATTTTTATTTTGTTATGTGTTCATGCTCTTATGCCACAACAAATTTTGCCTATACTCGGTACTTATGGTCGTAGAGAAGGGAGGGTTCTCTACCCCCCGAACCTCTCGAACTTGCTAACCACTAGGACACGGCGGCCCCGGAAACTGAATGTATATAACATTAATGTGGGTATAAAACAGACACGAGAAGTTACGAATAGAATTTGGCCACTAAATTGGCCTATCGTCAAAACGAGAAGTTACGTTTTGGCAAACTTTTATATTATGACAACACAATTAAATGGGCCTTCAAATATTACAATCAATTGACGTCAAAAAAGCACACGAAGAGCCACGTGTCTGATGTTCGGTGATAGGTCCATTGGTTTTTACTTGATCTACATGCGGTACGGTGTAGAAACGGATCACACTAGAGATCGAATTGTCATCTCTAGATTTATTATGATCTTCACTTCAAAACAAAACCAAGTGCTACTCTCTTTCATCAATCTTTACTTTGAGCTTATTACAATTTTCTTTGTGACGTACTAAAGGTTTACGCCGTATGTCAAAAAGATAAATATGGTACAACATTGTGCCATAAGTTTATGAACAAACGCAATATTTACCATATATTTATAGTGAAATTGTTTTTTTTTTAAGAAAATTCCATAGGTTCTCAGAGACTGGACCAATTTGTAGATTATTTGTACACAAAATTTTGATTTTTATGAAGTTTCTTTGAATATAAAACTTAATAATTTTCTTACAACAGATTTTGAGACTACATGATATTACCTCACTTGTTAAAATTTTAAAATCCACATTCTCTATATAACGTTACTTATTATGGGGATTTTTTGATAACTTGTAAATTTAATCTTGTGTTCTACTTATTGAAATTTTTAACCATTTGACAGAATATAAATTTGTTTGAATTAGAATATTCTTGAGTAAATCATGAATTTTTAAAGAAAGGTTTCATTCAAATCGGTTGAATAGTAGTAAAATTAGAGCAGTTTTAATATACATAAATTTACTATTAATATATAGTAAAAATGACGTTTGTTAATAAACGTATGGCACAATGCTGTACCTTTATTAAGGAATTTGATTTTAAATATTTGTAGTATTTCCGGTTTTACACAGGATACGTAGCTAATAAGGATTTAACAAAAGCTATGTGTAGCAGAGCAAAATGATTTGTTTTGATAGAACAGAGTAATAATTTAACACTTTAGATGTTGTAGTAAAATCTTACAAGACCTTGGCGAAGCTGTACCTTCCGTCACTAACCACATGAATTGATAATTTACGTCGAATCATCAAAAATACACGATTAAGAATCTTTATGTAATAAAACCTGAAAAATCCGCATGTGTTACGCAAAGTCCTCCTAACCTATACACACACGATTTCGCCTTCAAACTGCACTTCAAAAAGAAGTACATCGTTTTAAATGCTTAAATATTCTTATGAGGCAGAATATATTTTCAAAAGCTGCCACAGGAGAAGAATATCTTGCTGTTAACTTGAACACGACGTTCATTAGATTTATTGCCAAACTTTTATCAATTAATAATAATATTTCTCATGTCGATTCGATATATCCCAGTGAACTGGAAGAAAAGATACTACAGAGTTTACCACGTACCGAAATATACCAAACGTCCATTTATATTTTAATGTTTGATTTACCCTAGAGATCGAAAACGTATTCGTATATTATGATAGACATAATCATTCGTTAATCAACACCGAATCAGCATGAATGGTCTAGTTGCCAATACAACCTATCATTTGGTCTTGCTGGTTTCAAACCAATTATTAGGACGTTCTTTACACACTGATTTTGACCACAGATTATTCCATCTAGGTGATCAGGGTATAAGGCTCAAGGCGGGAGTGACCGGTTGGCAGGGTATGCTTACTCCTCCTAGGCCCCTGATCCCACCTATTGTACATCTAGGGGTCCATGTTTGTCCAACTCTACCTTTTGCATTCCTTATAGGAATTATGAGATATATCACTGTTCGCAACATTTGCCTATTTTGCATTACTTTATTTATCATTGCCCAGTAATATCACAAGTATTTGACATTTTTTTTATTCCGGCAATTGAAAGCCTTTGCAATTGGCACCGTATTCAGTTAAAATGTACGTGGCAATAAAAGGCATCTGACGTTTTCCGTGCATTAGATAATACAAAGCAATGATTATGACATAAAATTTTAATATAAATTAAAACAGATCTTAAACGAGATTACAAATCATTAACCTTTATATAGAAAGGGAAGGGGTGATATTTCATAGCCGATACACACCTAAAATTATGTCTCATTGAAGATGGAAAAAAGAAATATGTCAAGCGTAGAACACGAACACAAGCAATTGACGTCACAGAGGGTGAGACGGGGGTCAGATAAACGCCAATTTGTAACGTTATTTATCTTGAATTCTTGAATACTATTGAAAGTCAGGAAACTTAATAACGCTATGAAATCGGAAGTTCGTGAATATTTCTGATATATAACCTTACTTGTTCTAAAATAAACAAACGGGGTTATATTCACATTAATGTAATTAAAAACTGTATGCTTATTAAGAAGAAAAAGTATATTCAGATTTACACAACAAGACAAATAGAGAAGTTAGATGCGATTTTCGATATTCCAAGCCGTATGTAGTACAACAAGCTTGATTTTATTAGCTTTTAACATTCAGAATAAGTTTGAATTCCAAGTTAGATTGGAAGCAGGTGCCCAGAAGTGATCAGCGCCCCCTATGAACAGGTTTCGACCGTTGTAAATGTTTCACGTTAAACTGTCTTGGTCAGGGATAAATCAAGATCAATGGAAAGGTCAAAGGTTACCTCTTGATTTGAAGGGAAAATGGCGACAGTGAAAGTGAGGAATATTTGGAAATGCCATTACTGAATAATATATTCACAATGTAAAAGGCCTGTGCTGAAAATGAATTGGTTAAGGCAAGCAATGTATTTGATATTCAGCACGTGTTGTTCGCATGTATATAAGTTTCTTTAACTTAAGTAGATAAGCGCACGTGTCATCATATGAATTATATATCTTGGGCACCAAAAGCTTAATTTGGATTGGATATCTGTGAATATTTAATAAGTGTCATGGCTGGGTAATAAGCTGCAGAAAGCTCCTGATAAACGTTAAAAAAGTGAAGCATAAAGACAGGGAATATGCAGTATGTAGTAATCTATAGCAAATGTATGCGTTGCATCGTATAATGATCTCAACGTAGAAAACAATGACAAACCCCTAATGGGATAGGAGCAGGTACCCGGATGGCGTCAGCGTCCTCTATTGGCATGCTTCATCCATTGTAAATGTTCAATGGAAACCGAACCGGTGCGTTAAAATGTCAGTTTATTTGAACACATGCCATATGCCCTTGATGAAACTAGCTAAAAATAGTGACTGCAAAACTACCACGCAAATTCTGCAAATTGCCGGAATGCATATACCTTTTTTTATTTTTTAAATTCCTATAAGTATTCTCAAAATTGTTTTATTTTTTTATTCAAGGCAACACATCGTAATATCGAAGTCGGCATTCATATTCAGTACTCTCTTGCGAAGAATATTAAAACACAACACACTCACACATTATGTAGTTTTGACATGCGAACTGTCACGTTGAGATCCCAGTAAATTATCCATGCTACTTAAAAGTTTTCTTTTGTGTCAAAAACATTTAATGTGTCATCAAAATGGTGGCTTTCCTTAGGTTTACATTTGGTTTACAGTTTTGTGCTTTTTAGCGTTATATATATAGGTCGCTATTTTAAAATTCAGTTTTATGCTGCTGCAAATTAACCTTAGGTCGGGTCCCGCTTTGCGCTGCGGTCGTCTGTCCCTATCCAGCGTATGATATTATAGGAACCTATCTCCCTTGACACGGTAGGTGTCGGCATATTAAAGAACATTAACTGCACAATGACCGTTAGTGCCGAGCATAAACACCTAAGTAGTATAGGTGACTTCTCCATATAAGTGAAAGATTCTTGATGGGGACGTTGAATAACAGTTTATACAACCGGCCAACGAAAATGCTGAGGGAGATGTAGTACAAATAAAACGTTTAATTATTCAACACTTGCAGTACGTGATATGCATTCGTGTCACACAATGTCTATTGAGTAAAAAATGACGTATCCATATGAGTGAAAGATTCTGGAATGGGACGTTAAACAACAATACAATACAATACAATATAAAGCAAATAATAGTATGTATTTTGTAGTACTAGTACTGTACATCAGCGATTATTTGGTCTTTGTGACATAACCTTCGTGCGAAAATTATTATCTCGTCTGAAACGCCAACCCGTCAATATCGCGAACCATTCAACTAAGACTACATATATAAGAACACTCGCGAAAAATTAAACTCGTTAATAGGTGTAAAGAACTGATTAGCGAATGAAATTCTACTAAAATAATGTTTAATTCTTTGTTATGTCAATTTTATTGTAGTATTGATGGAGTAGGTCAGGTGACCCATGTTCCTACTTTTTGGTAAAACCCTCGGTTAATCAAAAATTAGGAATATGACAGATGTATCAAACCCTATAACGAAAAAAAGATTAAACTTGGATAATACAATGCGAATTATCGTCGATGATTAGATTTGAAAACAATGCTTAAATTACTTTTATTTCACTCTAACTATAATAACTGATGATACATTGGCTCAAATTTCTAACGATTGGCTTCTGATGTTTTGAAATCGGATAATGTCAGTTCAACTGAATGTCGGAACAATTATGTTAAGAGTCAACTATAACAAAACTGTAAGATGTACAGATGAGGACATGCGTATTTCTTACATAGGTGATAATCATGGGATACCGATGATTTAATAGTTTACGTAAATTAATTTGGACATAATTGAAACTTCTCTTCCATTACATCATTTATCGTGATACTATATTAGGGAATAATAATTTCATTAGCCTTATTTTGATTTTGTGTTTAGGGTTATAATCAATTATTTGAGGAAAAATAAATTTGACTACGGCTAGTTCTCCTACATCAAAGGACCTATTATCAAATTTCCGTTTTGAAACATATTTCTTTATCCCAAACTGTTTTAACTTTTAGTCTTTTAGTCCTTTAGAATTTTCCTCACATTCCGCTTTTATCGCGTCGGATTGTCTGTCTCTTCTTCAATACTTAATAACATTTCCTAAATCAAATCTTCACTTTTGCAATAATTGATGTAAATAGATGTAAACTTCTTCTTATAAGGTGGCGACAAGGAAATTGAAAACAATTAATCTATACAATGATATAAGTATTCATATCTAGAGCTGTTGACACACTCAATAAATCATAAAAAAATATGATCATGAAATACCTTAATCATTTTCGAAAAAGATAGATTCATCAATTACTATTAATTATCCTTTCAAGTTAGATTCAATTTGAATCTTAGGCTGCGCGCGCATAACTATAATTATTTCTGAATATTTCAAGGTGGCCGATTATGAATCTAGAATTAAAAAATAAAAAATAGTGATAAACATGGCTCATTGAAATACAGGATTTCTATCAAAATAACATTTTCCGTGTAATATTCACATATATGACTCGTAAATCCTAACTTTGAAAACCGAGTTGTTCACCATGCCGATGTTCTGTATATTTTAGCACACACTAACTAGGTTATGCTGATATAAATACCATTGATCGGTCGGTTGCATTTTTGTTACACGTCCCACCCAAATATCTATATGAAGACGTCATCGCATGCCGACGAGGAACTATAAAACAACGAACAGTGATCGATCTCATAATTCCTACATCGTGTAATCTAAAATGTGCAAAATAATGAATTGGGCAAACGCAGCCCCCTGGATAGGCCAGAGGTCGGAGCAGGTGCATAGGAGGAGCAAGCAACCCCTGTTGACCCGTCACACCCGCCGTAAAACCTTTAGTAAAAAGAATGACTATATAGCTCCGAAACCTGACGAAGATGTTAACATGTTGGACTATAATCGGCTCTGCTGGTCATTGAGCATTGAGGGGTCGACTACTTCTACAGGGTTAGTCGGTTTTGACTTTCTCATTTGAAGGACAGGAAAAACCCAGCCGAGTCTGTAACGCGGATTCAGTCCCACGACTTTAAGTCGAACACTCTAACCACGAGCCACAGTGATACTTTTGATATGAGAATGCTATTGATTTTTCGTGAGGAAGCACTATAAAATACTACGGAAATTCAGTTTGAAACTAAATGTCAAATCACCCAAATTATATTTAGCAGTACATTGACTATATAGCTCTTGTGTCCTAATTGTTAATACATTTCAATAAGACTCATTTATGTATCAGACCGTGTGTTTCTGATGGTTAGGTGTCATCTCAAGACGCCACTCTGTTGACATGCGCTAGTACTTATTCTAATTTACAGGATACTGCGAAATCACATAATCTAAGAGGTATCCGTAAATTAATACATAACATAAAGGGAGCAAGGTGAGAAAATTTAAACAACTACAAGACATACATAGGCCTCCGTGGCCGAATGGTTAGAGCATTGTGTTTTAAACCACTCGATCTCTCACCTCTTGTCAGCGCTTGTTCGAGCCTCGCTGGACCCTTAAAGTGATTATGTGCGAAAGTTTGCCAGTTTACTTGCGGATGGCCGGTGGTCTCTTCCCGAATATATTTATAACCGGGCTCTCCCCTGACCCCGGCCTTGACCTGAAACTGGCCGGCACAATAAGACTGACAGATAATCGAGCGGGGCGTAAAGCAAAATTAGACAAAAGAAGACAAAGAAAAGTGAAAGTATCAAACAATGATTAATATTATAACACGGAGGTGGGCAAACACAGACTCCAGAGGTGGGATCAGGTGCCTAGGAGGAGTAAGCATCCCCTGTCGATCGGTCACACCTGCCGTGACCCCAAACTCTCGATCAGGTAGACGGAGTAATCCGTAGTCACAATCAGTGTGTGAAAAAAGGGCCTAACTAACAATTGGTATAAAGCACGTCCGACAGCAATCGACCGAAAGGAGATATTGAGATTAAACGGTACCCAATACATTATCCAGTTAAGTAAGTCGAAAACTTCGCTATCGCTTTATAAACGTTTATACTGATTAGCGTCATTTTATATATTGTGTAATGTTTTTTTCCAGATCCGTCAATTAATAATGATGTTGACGTTGAGCGACACCTATGATCTTTTGTAATCATTTATCATTTCAAACGTGAATATCTTTCACGTAATTTGAACTATTTTTATACTCTGATTGGCATACATGACGAACGCCTTACTACGTTTGTCAAGTGTTGAATTGAAAGCAGTTCATTATGAATTCCTATGAATTCTGCGGTAATTTACATAATCATGATCTGAAAACATAAGGTAAAAATTGCAAACATGTAGGAAAGGAATAGATATTTAAGGAAGAACTTATGGCATTCAGACAGCGTCAGTAAATCGTAGTTTCAGTAATTTAGTGACATCGTACTTTCATAAAAACGGTCATGCATTGATTTGATGTTTCGCAATCATATGATTTGACTTGGGATCGGTTTTCACTACCTGGAACCTTGTTTATTTTACTCTATATGTGGTTTGTTTTAATCGCTTTTTTGCTTGTTTCTGCTTTGAGGTTGTTTTTTTTTTTTAAATTTTGTTACTTAGTTTATTTTGTTTGCCCCCCCCCCCCCCTCATTTGGGGGGTGGGGGTGGGGGGCTGGATTATTTTCAGAATATATCTCCTGTAAATGTAGCGGGGTACTAAGATTCGACCTTTTGCACGCAACATTCATTCAATAAACTATAAAAGCTTCTTTGTCACCCATGTCGATTCAGATACGGGTATACACCGCACGTCTCGAAACCTCCGAAGCATTACGTTCGGGAATAAAACGGCTATTATGTATACAGATAGTAAAACTTAATTTACTTTTTCTTTTTTCTTTCAACCTCGCAAAATGCCTCCCGGGAATAAAGATACCACTGCCTTTATGTCAGTTAAGAGGTAGTGAGTGAGATTATAAGTTATGTACATGTATATACATCCACCTAATTCTTATGACAACTGATAACTATACACGCGCCATAAACCATCCGGCATGCAATAACTCAGGAATTTAATATACGGCTACACCACAAATGGCCAATAACAAATGGGATTTCCGGTTTATAACTATTTGGTTATGTAATTGCGTTATAGATTACGTAATAAGTTAGTAATACGTCAAATGCAGAGAGAATGTATAACTTCAGGTGTCTTGTCATCAAGGTCATAATTATCTGGTGTAGGTCTCATGGCACACGAGCTCATTGTAAATACTCCATGAACTATTTTGGAAAACGGTAATCAAAACTCCTATTCCACCGAACATTGCAAAAGTATTGGGCATTTTTTTTACAGCTTAATCCTCCAAAGCAGGTTTGATAAATGAAAAATATGGTTGTTTGAAATATGGGACAATGGTATCATTACGACACTGTGAGATTGATGTACCCTAAATCTGACCCGTTATGTGCCTCAGGGTAAGCTACTTATGAACAAAATGTTACGTAACGATGACCCTATCTAAACTATATATATACATATATATTTATAGATACATGTCACCGAATCCTGATATGTGTTGCTGCAAATTTAGCCAATGCTCTCGTCTTGAAGGCAAGGAGCATTGTTGGTTCTTTGACCTTCTGTCAGGTTTGTTACACATGATCATAGTTTTAAATTTCTGATCCAAGACAGAAAGGGTGTAACTATCTTTTGAACTTCGGACGCATTTACTGAATCATTTGTTACAGTTGTTTTCCTTTAGAAAAACAGTATTATATGACGTCATTTTTATTATAATTTGCACTACAATTACGAACTGTTTAAAAATAGTCAAATAAAAATGTCTGTATCAAGCTTTTAATTTTTTAATTTGTTCTTGTACGTCATTAATTTTGAGATCTTGTTTGCGATGTGTTTGTAGTATGAGTTGTACTTGTGAAATCACGAACAGAAAGTAGACACTTACTGGTCAGACGTCTTTTCACCTACGTACTTGACAAATACAGAAGATATCACTTTCACGGGAAGTCATGTGTGAAAATAAGGAATATTAAAATCTGTCTTAAGCTGTAATAAAATTACCTTATTTTGAACTTTACAACGGCCCATAAACAGTAATTGGTGTTCATAAACAAAATTTTGAAATAACATTTCTGTACTCGTTTCACATGCCAGGCACGAATTAGATGTAATAAGGTGTACCGATGGCTCTATCAAATGCTTACGTACTGTGTGTGGTTAGGTACAAACATGATGATCAGAAGATGTACCTGCATATGCAGTTAATAATGAGATATTTCTCTCTTTTTATATACATATATAAACAAAGGAAACGCCTGATATATTGAAGCCCTGCTTAATTTGAAATTATTTTCCGTCTTATTAACTTGCTTGCTTATCTAAAAAGTATTTTGAAACCCTGCTTAATGAAAAACAAATATCCCCCTTAGATTTCTTTTTATCCGGGTTGGAATTTACATATAAAATATACAACGTGTTTAAATCCACAATGCAAAATGTCGATATATATATA
>JACSZP010026071.1:0-14813 GCA_016161895.1 Pinna nobilis
TAGTACCATAATGATTTTGTGTAAAACGTTGAAAATATTAATTCCTCGAGCCAGCATTTGGTAAAGTGAGAGATGTCAGGATCGGGTGGTACGGTTCAGGTTCTGACTGGGAGGTGGAGGGTTCAAGCCCCTGTGGCAGCCGCTGGCTTTTCCTGTCTGTCAGACAAGACAGTATCATATCCCTAGTCACCTAGATCTCATGCCACAGGAAGTGTCGGCATGGTAAATATCCTTAACCACTCAATGGCTGCAGTGCCAACTATGGAAAAAATTAAAAATCTGCAAGTCCCAATCTCCTCTAGATCCGTGTATGAAATTGGCAAAAGTTTGTTCCAATGGATTCTGTCCTCTAAATGACATTTGCTGGAAATCAAATCAAAATTCACATAGAATGAATTTTCTCTCGAACTAATCTTTGGGGGAAAAATTGAAATACAAGTATTATAGCTAAAGAGAAAAAAATTCCGTTCAGTTGTTTATTCTTAAAATGTAATTTGAAAAAAATCAAGAAGCAAAGCTGGTTCATTTCATTACTTATGGCCTGTTACTATTGTAAACATACAATGTACACGTACTTCCATTAGTGTAAATATGTGAAATGCACTATTGCTGCTGCGAACTGCAGCCAAATTGCCAATTTTACAATCTGAATTTTCACTGCCCCATAGCTATTATGCAATCTAGTGACTTTACACTTCAAAAGTGAAAACTTCAGCAAGTTTCTGCTCTAGATAACTAGTAGGGATATATACAGGGTCGCAGTGTTGTAACAGGTGCTAGCTTATTTTTTACCACATGTACATACACATGTGCAGGCTTCAGATGAGATGTGTGGTTGGCTTAATGATATCAAGTAGATAAAGAAATTGAGAAAAATTCTTGGAAATCTTCAACATTCTGAAGTAAAAAAAAGAACAGGGTACAAGTATAAAAAAAACTCCTTGTGATTGGTTAACACTCTGAAATACTACCTAAGAAAACTGTTTGACAAAAATTCTATCAAGAAATGATGAATATTTTGTAAGTACATGTAAAGTCAAATCTTGAAAACTCAAACGTAGACCAACTCCACTGTATGCCTTCTGTCCTGTCTCAAGATTTTGGCGATCATTAAATATTTCCTTTCTTTTCAGTTACATATATAGTTTTACAAAAACATCTAAGCTGCTATGCAAAAATGAAAATGATATTTTTTGTTGTTTTCTACAGGTAATATTAGATTATCAGTGAGAGCCCATATCACCTGGTGAGAAACAAAGGAAAAGCTAGAACATTTCAATCAAATACCAGTAAGACATTTAAAGTTTGTTGATAAAAAACAAAAGACTTGCACGAATGTGTTTATTATCCCAATGCTGAACTTTCATACAGAAAATCTAAGAGGTACCGCATTAACTGATACTATATAATACCCATGATCAAATGAAAATGACACAACGAACGAACGATAAAAATTGTGATCAAATCACATAGATATGTTATGCGACTGTGCCACTGTGTCAGGTCATTCAGTTCAAATGTGAGGTGCACAGCTCAGGTAGCCGTTGATAAGGTGATATTACCTGTACTGCTGCACAGCAGAGAAATGTGCATAGTTAATGACATAACGCTATAGTTCTGCAACGCATGCAGTCAAACCTCAAGATATCTTTATAAACAGATGGTTGGTCTCAAAGTAAGCTAGTTGTCGGGCTATGCCAGTTCAGTGTTAACCTTCTCAAATTTAATCTCTCTTATGTCTGACGCAAATTACACAAGATTATGCGATAAATAACTTCAAAGATGGTAGACAAATCAGCTGTCTGACTCAAACCACAATTCACCAATCAAGATCGGGCAAAATATGCCAAGGTCAACCCACACTTGACCCTGACCTCAATTCTTTTTAAGATTTACTGGAAACTGTGACCCACGTTATCTTAAGATCCTCCACCTTTATGTATGTGCTACATATTAGCAAATTGTATACCGGTACCATATACATTGTACACTGCAAATGTGTTGTTTTTGTTATTCCAATGACCCACTCAAGAATTGTTCATTTATAGGCAATAACAGTGTGCTGGTAATGGGCTACAGATTTGGCCTGTGCTAAGAACTTAGAGCTATTGAACAGCCGAGATTCTTCAACCTACAGATCACTACTGTGGCGATGTCTGCCTTTATATACATGCTACATAGCATAATGGATACCACATACAATGCATGTGTTGTTTTTGTTTTTCCAATATCCCACTTGAGAGTTGTTCATTCATTAGGGATGTAACTGTATAATGGTTATGAGCTACAAATCTGGCCTATGCTTAGGACTTATAATCATTGAGTAACTAGGGTGTTCATGTACAGACACCTACTGTATGTGATGTAGGACCTTGGTTTTTGCTGTCTTATCCAACCAACAGGTAAAACTACCTGCCTCTGAGTAAATTTGAAGCGATATCCTCAATAATAGAAGATTAACAACCTATGCGCAGGTCTAGAGAGGGGAGGGGGTCTAGAGTCCAGAAACCTCCCCCCCCTGGAATTTGTGAAATATATACCAAAATTGGTCATATATGCACAGATTTTCATTTTTACAAGTTGCCCCCCNNCCCCCCCCCCCCCCCCCCCCCCCCTGGAAAACATCGATCCTCCCTGGAAAATATTCCTGGATCCGCGCATGACAACCTAAATGTGTTTGCATAAATGTGTTATAGTTCTGTGGATCAAATGGCAATGTGATATGAAACAAAACAATTTAATCGACTTATTGGTGTTTTACAGATTTTACTTTTAACATTATTTCAATTTGATTTGAATTTCTCATCTTCTCTGGATGACCCCATAGAATTGTGTGTCGTGTAAAAAATATCAAAACAAAAACAAATGGAAGATTCAGAGTGTTCCTGAGGACTGAATATGCGAAAGCAAATGGCAGAAACCATCCGAAAGTCAATAAGAATAACATTTTCAGATTTGTTCTTTTTGACAACGTCTAGAAAAATGACACAGTGAAGACGCTAACCCTCATGTTATCAGTTAGGCTTCAATTGCAGTAATTTGGTAACAGTAGACAAATTAGCTGCAGGAGGAGTTAATATAACCGCAAAGTCTGGCATGAAAACTTCTGAGAAAAATCAGCGAAAAAAAAAAGAAAAGAAAAAAATGGGAAAAAAAACTTTTACACGAATCTGACAGGTATCAAGGGTACAATAAAAGATTAAAAAAAAAGCGCTGAAACTCACACACACTAAAGGCTTTGTTCACATGATAAATGGGTTCTTTAAAGCCAGTTAAGTGCCTAAATTTAACCCATTACTCACATGAATTATATAATAGAAAATGTCAGTGAAATCTTATACACAGTAAGCTTGTCAAGTGCTACAGTGAATCACCATACATCTGACACTATATCATGTAAAACATGCAGTCCTAGGTGATATGTCACCACCAGACAAAGGACCAGCAAAATATAGTGACGTAATGTCAAACTGTCACTGCGGGACACCAAGGGACTATCAACACTGACATCTTATAGATATAAGTGTCACAACGCTATGCATGTACAAATGCATCTAGAATGTGCAAAGATGCATCAGGGCCATGTACATGTAAAAGTTTATCAAAAGGTACATGTAGTCATGGTAGAGTATATAAAACTGAATTGCCACAGAATGCCAACAAAAGGCTATAAAATTTGGCCTAGTGCTTAGTACTTGTGGTGACTGAGCAGTGAGGGACACCAGCTATGACACAGTACTTCGGTTTTCAATGTCTCATCCTAAGGACAGGAAAAGTCATTTGAGTCTACAGCACTCATAAACTCATGATCGGGAGGTGAATACAACAGCCATAGTGCCATGATGGTTCTTTATTCCCACATATAGAACATTGTGTACAAATTAACATGTATTCATATTTTATTAGACAACGATAAAACAAAACAATTTAGTGGTCACTGCAAAAACATGAGAAGAACCTCACTTCCCTCTTGGCATCAATTGATACATGTTGATATACAAGTATACCACCTCCCAAAAACTTAATACTCCTTAAAAAAACCTTTTATCAAATATTATCATATCAAGATTTTAACTTTCCTGTCAGCCAGTCAACATTAGAAAATGTTCCAATAAAGGGGTGTAATTTAAGGCAGCTCAAAGCCAAAATCATTTGAAAATCCCTGTTTTCCCTGGTATAACCACTACCTTCCAAAGCCTTATTCGCTCTAATCTACATGTATGATAGAGTGCTGAACTCAACACTGAACCAATTTCCCTTAGTACCAAACACAGGCCAAAATTTGAAGTCTTCACTGGCATTCAGAGAAATCTTTACAAAAGTGAAAGATCCTTGAGTGGGATGTTAACCCTTTCATCCCCAAGTATCACAATGGTATGCTCTTTTTCTATTGTCTGGATCAGTCTATTTTGGTCTGTGGTGTTGAAAGGGTTAAACAACAACACACCAGAAGCCATATGTCTATTTGTTCCTGTCCCATCTTCATCCCTCTACAGAGGTTGATTAAGCTTTATGTACTCTAGGTAAACGTACATGTACAAATGTTCCTATGAATACAAACTATGTATCTATTTCAGTTCTACAAGAGTAGCACTTCTCAAATTTGTTTGGATCCTGTGTACTACAGAATTCCAAAGAATGGCAGCTTGGAGATTCAGATATGAAGACATTTGTCAGCCATTATTATCTTGCCTACTCTGAGTTTTAACAGCTATATTACACTAAACACACAAATTCTAGAGATAGGTCAAAGGTCATACTGTCTTGTTACTATCACAACTTGTAGGTTTACATATATACATCAGATGCTGTACTCTTTCGCTTATCTTGCAGTGATTCATGATAGTTATTTCATTCAACTCTTGTACCATGGCCTAGAAGCTCACAGATCTTTTTAGCTAAAAAAATGTCCTATTCACTTTGTCTTACAATAGATACTGTCTTCAGAAATCATTATTCTGCAGCCATCCAAATGTGATCTAGCTGCAGCCATCCAAATGTGGTATGCAGCCATCCAAATGTGGTCTGCAGCCATCCAAATGTGGTCTGCAGCCATCCAAATGTGATCTAGCTGCAGCCATCCAAATGTGGTCTGCAGCCATCCAAATGTGGTCTGCAGCCACCCAAATGTGGTTTGCGGCCATCCAAATGTGGTCTTTAAAGACAGGCGTCATGCTACAGATTATTAAATGAAATTGTTCCTTCACAGGCATGGCAAGTATCGTATGCAATAACAACAGGGTCCGTAGGCTTCACCTGGGTACCGGTATATACTGGGGCATAGCAACTAGCGTTTCACCTTCACAAGTAAAATATGGTCCCTCTATGAGTAATAGTTGGATCCCCTCCAGAGTATTTCCCAAGGGGGACGAGGGAGGTCAAACTTGTGGTAAAAAAATCAACCTTCTTGAAATGAGCATCCAAGCATCATTAACCAATGATCATACATGTACATGTATGAATACATGCATACATGGATTGTTTATACTTTGCAAATTCCAGGGGGGGGGTTGGGGGATGGGAGGGGGTTCTCTGAAGACAGACAGTTTTTCATGAGTCAGGTCTCTCAATACAAGTTTTACTGTAGTAATACTAGTATGTTACTTTGTGCACTGTACATATTAGTATTTCTTCATCCTACATGTAACACAAAGACGATATGGATACCACCTGCCCATATCTAATCTGATAAAAATATCATAATAACAAAATATCAAAATCACAGATAATACAGAAATAAAAAGATACTTCCTTAAAAAAACCAAGACTTCTCAAACAAAGAAACAAATACCATCTGACCAGTAACAGATGTGAGAACACAGATCTATTAATTAGCATGAATTGTGGGTTATCTTGGCATATGATAACTGTCATATCACACACCTGACAGTGATATCCAGTTATATAGGCATGTGATAAATGTTGTATCACACACACCTGTCAGACGTGTTTACACATATATATATCACGTAACAGGAAAAGGAATTCTCCCATTCCGCACCAGACAGATATATTTTTTCAGAATTAATTACGATGTTTGTTCAATGGCAGGTGGTTATTAATCAGGTGTTAAAATCTAGGCTTGAATTTGATAAAATACAGGAATTGATATTGAAATCGCATCAATGCTCTGCTGAAACCAAGATGGAAGCAAACAGGAAGTGGTCACATGGCCACCTGATGATGATGTCAGCTGCAGAACTATTAAAAGGTCATACAAGATAAACAGATAAGTAAAATAAAGTTAGAAAAAGCTTACTGATGTCTGAGTGAGAAACATAATTTAAATAATCAATATTTGGGCATGAATCAGTTCAAATTTTCGCTTAAGTTTTCTGTTTTTATAGTTAACCCTTTCAACACCACAGACTGAAATAGACTGGTCCAGACAATGGAATAGAGCATACCGGCATTCCGATACTTGGGGTTGAACGGGTTAATTGGTACCTGTCTTGAGACAACTCTTGTGAGACCATCCACTTGTCTTGAGAAATCACTTAAATACATGTATAAGAAAACATGTACGCACATCTTTTTTAAGAAACCATACAAATAAAACTGAACTGCAAACTGCATGAGACCAGGTGCTTGGATGAAGTCAATACTCTCTAAGCAGTGAGTAAATTCTACCTACACTACACATGTATTTAATTTGCAAGGTTAACTTAAAACTAAGTCACTATTCATTATGGTCTCAAACTCTTGAATGTAAATGGCCTGTAATAGGATGATTTAGAACTGAGTAAATAGTAAACAAGGATAATTGATAAACAAACCCTACTCAAATCAATGTACATGTACCAGAATAAGTTAATGTACAAGATAATGAGGGGTGAAACATTCATTTGAAAACAACAGGTACATAAAAACAGACAACAGCTAATTGTCAACTAAGGTGACAAGAGTGACACATCAAAACTGCTGTAATAGTACTTCAAATATAGGTGTTGTTCTCATGACCACTATGATTAGCCCTTCATTACAGTAATTATCTATAGCCAGGGGGCATAACTCCTGCCGAAACATTGGATCATACAGGTATACATCATAATCAGTATGGGTAATTGACTTCAATGACATTGTTGCTCTCTGATGTCACCCCCATCAATCATGTTGCTGCCTCACTTATCAAATTTAGAATCACAGATTTTATACAAATCAGGAAAAGCTTAAAAGCTTTGAAGGTACCAGCTTCGTAACTTCCTCACTTAAATTCTCACCTGAGAATCACATGACCAATGATGGCAGATGAAGACAGGTGCTATAATGATTACAGGTGAACGTGTTTGACAAATGACGGCAATAAAAAGGGTAACACTAAACTGACCATAATAAGAAGTAATAAGTATCTAACCCAATCAGTACCTGAGAACCAAACTCGTTACCTGTGGAGGGTACCTGCGGAGGTACATCAGGACAACATTAGCCATCCATTACAGGGGTGCTTAACTCAGCATAAAATAACCAGCTTCAGTATATGTCAGCAATAAAACCTGGTAAAAGATTGGATGATAAGCCACCAGGGCAACTAAAACTTGACGTTTATTTTGTAAGAATCATGAAATAAATTCTTACATTTAGTTTCACCCTCTACAATGTACATGTACATGTAACATGTAACATGCAAAACAACTTCTTGTATTTTCTTCAATTCTAAATCCCGTTATTGGGCAGAAAGTTACATGTATAACGATAACATTATTCTTGAGTACCAGTACTTTATCATCATCATGGTTTATCTACAATGTATATATACAGTTGAATCTCGAAAACTCGAAGAGCTCGGGCCGCTGATAAACTTCAAGTTTTCGAGACTTCGAATTTTCAAATATACGACTACTCTACAGCTTAACGCCATCCCGCCGTCCCGAACCCTCTAATTCACTCCTTTTCCCGGACACTGTTCTCATCACTCATTATTTAGGTAAATATTCTATAATATTTATACAATGTCGTCACCTTTAATTACTAAATAAAGACGTAGTATTTACAATGTGTGCCGAAAATTCGCATTTCAAAGGATTGAGATGATACATTGTATTTGACAGGTATTTTAAGCTTTGGATTTTGAAATTTATTCGAGAAATCGAAAATTTTGCCGTCGGCATTTGAAAAATCGAGACTAAAATTGCTTACTTCATTAAGGAAAAAAATCGGGACCGTCTCTTTACTTCAAGAAATCAAGAACTTTGAGAGATCGACGTGTTAGTTTTCAAGATTCGATTGTATATATACATGTAAAGATGGGGTACATACAACATACTGGTTTCAGGGAAAAAATCAAATCATACATGTATTACATGTACAAACAAAATGTATGTAATTTTGTCTTGTCTGGAAATAATTCATGTTCATTGCTTAATTCTGTGAAATGGTTTCTTTTCTGAACCTCTCACTGCTCCAGTATCCCAACGTTGTACTGCCTATAATTACATATACCATCAATCAGTGGGTGGGGATGATATGCCAACTACATGTAGGCCTACATTACTGCACAAAAGGAGAGTGCATCACTTCCAGGGTGCATCATTTCCAATTAAATCTTAATGCGTACATAGTATATAATGTAAAAATGAATATGCTGCAAAAATCACAAGTAAATTATAGTGCTAAACCTTTGGGTCAAGACGACTAATGCCAAAAACTAAATTTATAGTATATCTTATTTCATTAAATTAAATTCGAAATTCCTTCCTATTTCCATAAAATTTCTGTTTTTTTTAATCTTATCATTTACAGACAGATAGCCATTTAAATTAATTAGATTTTCCCCCAAAACTTGACAAAAAGTCCTCACCTTCAAATATTTTTAATCTTTATGGGAAACTGGCATTTTGGAAAAAGTGTGCAAATGGAGCATGTGCTGCTACATATATTTATATAAAGTATACATACATGTACATGTATATTTACATGTATATAAATACTCTATGACTAAGATGTATAAGCTTAAGGCCAACCATATATATATATTTGTTGGTTTGCTGTTGCGTAAATATATATTTGTAATCAAATCAATTTCCAATTCGGAATACATCCAGTGCAAGCACCATTTTTTTTTTTATCATGTGGCATGCAAAAATCTACACCACAAGGGGGAAACTCTATGTCAGATTTGAGAGTCACGTAGTATATGTAGTACAGTGGAGTTGGTCTTTAACGAAGTTATACTGGGGATTGACTTTTGACTTCGTTACAGGCATCCTTCGTTTTAAGCATCAGAATTTACTACATAAATAGATAAATGGCAATTCTTTTGGGGGGTTTTATTCCTCTTCATTATAGCACTGAATTCGCTTTAAGCCGATTTGTTATAGACCGACTCTTCTGTTCTTTCTTCAAAGTACCTGTAGCTAGAGGTACAAATGGTGGGGTAAAAGTCTAGAGAACTTTGTAACACAGGATACCAACATAATTTTAAGACTGTACTAAGCACTAATGCATACACTAGCCACTGTATCTTATCACCATTACATCAGCATCTATATTTAAGTAAGTGTCAGTGGGGTTCACTCCTCTCTGATTACAGACATAATTCTTTGCATCACTGACACACTACAGTTAGACATCTTTCATGTGGTTCCAACATTTCCTCTCCCTAATCTTGTGGTGGATTACAATTTTCCCCACTGGATGGTGCATAATACATTATCCTGCTGTCAGAACAAACCAGAAAATGAGGAGGGCAGTAAAAGTACCCAGCTACCACAAAACATGAGGTCAGTTCCAATACTACACAAATGATAGAGAGGTGGAGGGAGGTAAAAGTACCCATCAGTTCCAATACTACACACATGATAGGGAAAAGGAGGGAGATACATGTAAAAGTGCCAATCAGTCCAAATCCTACATGTATGGTTGGGAGAAGGAGTCACGTAAAAGTACCAATCAGTCCCAATACTACACACATAATAGGGAGAAAGAGGGAGGTAAAAGTACCTATCACTCCTAATACTACATGCATAATTGGGAGAAGGAGGGAGGTAAAAGTACCAATCAGTCCCAATACTTTAGACATGATAGGGAGGAGGGAGGTGAAGATTTTGCATCCATCTTGTATCTGAGTAATTGTTACCAACACAGAGAAATCAGAACAGAAGGAAAAGCCAGACTCTGCATAATTTATTAGGTGTACTTGATGTAACATGGAGGTTATCTGTGTGCATTTATCCAGTTCAACAATTACATATATACATACATGTACATGTGTATATATAACATGCCTGTTATAGGTAGATGTCAAAATTACCATAGACAATTAATATCAGGCTTTAAGTTTCAGAGAGAATATCATATGTACAAATGTACAGGCATATACATGTATGTAAGGGGTGGATCCAAAACAATACCTTGTACATGACAAAGTACCTCAGATTCTGACTTGTGGAGCTACATGTATAATATCACTGACATTCAATAATTTTATACAAAGTCACAAATATTACTACCATAGTGGGCATGACTTCCTGTGACCCTTCCCAAACCTCCCCCTCATGAACTTCATACATGTATATGATCTAGGGCATTTTGGGGGTTTCACTATCAATTTTTTATCCTCTAAAAGCTTGGCATGCATTTTAAAATACACATATACCTGAATCTGCCAGTGACAATCAGATTAAGGCATTTTTGGACATGGACTTATTGGATTATCTTCTTATTGATAAGTCACTCTAATTCAAATGCTAAAACCAATTACACTATAATACTCATAAGTGTATTACAGTGTGTATTACTGGTAAGTATTTAATACTCTCACTTAAAGCTAAACAGCTTGTCAATGTCTTCTTGTTCAGACAATACGGTAAGTCTGCACAGTTAACATACATTGTACATGTAGGGGCCTCCTTGGCCGATTGGTTAGCGTGTTCGACTGCGAATCGAAAGATCCAGGTTCGAGCGCAAGCGCAACTCCGCCGTTGGCCGTCCCTGTCTTTTGGATGAGACAGTAAAAACCGAGGTCCCGTGTCACAGTAGGTGTCAGCACGTTTAAGAACCCTTTCTGCTCTATGGCCAGCAGTGCTAAGCATAGGCAAAATTTGTCGCCCTTCACCGGCACATGGTGACGTCTCCATATGAGGGAAATATTCTTGAGTTGGACGTTTAACAACAATACCATTCCATACATGTACAGTAGAACTAGTATTTGTCTTGAGAGACCATTTCTTCAACCACAAAGATGACAACAAGACAATAAGAAATCCAAATGGGCCTATACCACTAAACTGAGTAACTTGGGGGTGTCCAGGTAGCGTAGTGGTTATTACACTTGCTTCTCAACAATGCGACCCGGGTTTGATCCCAGGATCTGCCTAGATAGTATGTGAGATGGTATGATGGTCCCCAACTTGGACACGTTGTGTTTCTCTTAGTACTCTGGTTTCTTCCCACAGCAAAGACCCCCCCCCCCCACATGCCAACATCAGAGCCAACGAGAGACATTGATTTGTTTTTATAATATGTTTGTTTTTAAAAATGTTGTTAACTAAATAAAGTTTAAACATTAAACTTAGCAGAAGGAGAGAATGAAGGCATTAGCTGAAAATATCCAACATAGAATGACAAAACTGAAAAAATCATCAAAATTCAGATTTCCAAATGTCACTAAAAGCAAATTAATACTTCCTCACAAATCCATCTACATGTACATGTAGATCACTTAGATCCAATAAGTTTTTCAACACATGTAGTAATTTTGGAGAAGATTTTTGAACATGGGTACCCCCTGAGGCCCCACTGCCTCTGTCCACTAGCAGGGAGGGTTCATAAACTTGCTGACACCCAAAGTGACACAAACCTCGGTTTTCACTGTCTTATCTGAAAGATAGCAATGGCCAACCACAGCATGGTTCAGATTTGATCCCATGACCTCAAGATCGGATGACCAACAGGCTAATCACAAGGACAGGGCAGCCCCATGCAATCATATATTAAAAATACAGATAACAGGTAATAATGACTTTCTCTTCCTTTTAAACAGGAAGTCTGTTAATTGACGCTAGGTGTTCCTGATACAGATGACTTACCTGAGTTTAATGACAGGTAATACACCTGACAATGATTGATACCTGAGCACCATTCAGAGGTGTTTTTTTTTAAACAACGTTAATTTGATATATACATTGAGCCACTAATTCTATGTAATTAAGATTTAATCAATCAACAAAAATTTGACAGAGATGAAGAGGCCAGCTTTAATGTCAGGTGTGTTTTTTATGTATACATTTTAATTAATCAATAGTACTTTTGAGTCGGTATCATCAGGACCATACCAACTGGAGAGACCACCCAAGGTGGTGACCAATCGAGAACTGCGGAGACAGGTGCCCCCTGGTTGAGATTAGTTTAAACTATTTTGTAATAAAAGCCCACTAAAACGCAGCATCTTTGACCTATATAATGAGCTGCACAATTTATATTTTGTTTATTTTTTTATAGGTAAGTCAACAGAATTAACTAAATACAGGTAAGTCACATAAGATGACAAATTAAACACTTGTATAAAGTGTCACTCCAAATATTATAGCCAAGTAAAAGCTCACTAGGCATTTTGCGAATGAAACGTTCTGTGTATTTTCCCTATAAATCTTCGGGGCCTCCGTGGCCAAGTGGTTGGCATGTTCAACTGTGAATCGGAAGATGCCGGTTCGAGCCGCGTCAGCGCCACTCCGCTGTTGGCCATCCCTGTCCTTTGGATGAGACAGTAAAAACCAAGGTCCCCTGTCCAAAAGACAGGGATACAAACAAGCTAACCACTAGGCCATCAAGATTTTCTGCATTTCTGATTACCGGTACTGTAAGAGAAGAATAGAATGTACATCCACTCAGTGGAGGGATTTACAATCACACTCCACAGAGGTTAGTTTGTTGTCTTCCGAGATTTGTGGCTCTCAAGACGCTTTAAGAGTATTAGCTAACTAAATCCAATTTTCAGATTACAGAGGGTGCTAGCCAGTAAGTTTTGTATTGAAAACCAATCCATGGTGCACTATATTGGGCAATGGCCTCTGGTCGTTTATACAGATTTAAATCGAAGCAATAAATGCAGGTGCAATTCTAAATTGTTCTCCATGATTCAGACATATTGATTTAGAACTCAAGTTACATGTTAATATGAATGAAGAAATAAATCGTTCAATGAGATTTATATTTTCGCCTGCATTGTTGGCAATCGTAAGAATTAAAGGCACGTAGCCTATAGACAGTGCACATGCATCATCTAACTTTTGGCCTCAATGAACTACATGTAGTGTCTTATGACTATATTCAGTGGTAGGCCTACAACAGAATTCTAGTTCAAGAGCTCATCTGTTGATACAAATGGAATTATGGAATGGAATTAAATTAAATGTGAACCCTACAATCTAACTACATGTAAGATGTTTCAAGACATAGATAAGCTGGTAGCCATTTTCAGTTTCTGTGATGCTGTTGTTGCAGATGTTGTATTTGTTATTTTGACACAGTCCCGGTGGCATAGGGCCAGCCAAGGTAACCCAGCTCATTAACACATCTATTACAGCTGATAAGGGGGGTCAATGCTTCATGTCCAGTTGTGCAGTGCTCTAAACCATTTTCTTTGATATTTGCTATCACTAGTATAGTACTGCATGTAAACATATAGAATGTCAAAATCTATGCTGCTGAATCTGCTAAAATGATAGATTCTCTCCTAAAGACGCCTTAGTCATGGCTCCACATGAGATCTAGCTGTGTGCGTTGTGTTGTGGTGAATTCTTCTCTTTTGAGATGAATATATAGATGTTTCTACATAGTCTACATGTACACGTGACATACATGTACTTGCCAAGTCTCCCCCATAAATAGGGAGACTCCCTATTTTTTATGTAAAATTTTGACAATTTCTTGTGAAAAAATGCATGTCTCCTCCATGTAAAACTTTTAAAACTTTGTTCTTAGTAAAATTTACTAATAAAACTAAATCTCCCCCATAGATATTTTGCACGGTTGGGGAATCTGCGTACAGTCTAATCTGCTTTAGTGACTCACTGAATTAAAGGACTACTTGCCCTATATGTTATCTAAATATAGGCCTTCAAAGTGTTTTTTTTCTTCTTCGTAAATCACCTAAATTTAGAGACCACTTATTACATGTATATGTGAGCCTTTTACTTAAAACAGCAATTTGCAGACTCCTAGTTTGGGTAAATACCTTCCAATAATGTCAAAATTCAGGTTCTGATTTAGGGTACAAACCCTCAAATATTCAGTTTTTGTTTGCATCCTTCACTTTCTGATTTGGGGTACATGTATTGACTCTCAAATTCAGTTTTCAGCTGACTTATTGTATCCCTGTAATAGTCCCAGTCAACATACAGGTAATATGTTTCATGTCATTAGCCTTACCTGTATTCAATTACCTGATAAGTTTTGAGGATATAATTATCTACCCATCACTCTATCATTACCTCATATCTTACGCTGATGTTTATACTGGACACTAGTGATATGGTCCCTTAACTTCTAATTTCCAATCTTGGTCATTTAATTCAAACAACTTGTAGCATCTGTTGACATTATGTCACTGGTGATAAGACTGGTCCTGTTAATTATCCTGGAGTGGATCGACTCTGGGGTAGACAGATATTACGTGAAGCTCTAGAGGCACGAGTACTCTACAATACAAGGACATGTTACTACAAGTAGTGAGTACATGTACATGTAGATTTGGATTTGGAATTCAGCAAAACAGCCCTAGAGAGTATGGTTTACTGCAATTGTACACGTACACTGACCTCTGCTTGTGCCTAGAACTGCTGGTTGGTTGTGTTGTTGTTTTCTGTTCCAATCAA
>JACSZP010026072.1:0-12317 GCA_016161895.1 Pinna nobilis
AAAACAGACAGAAATTTGTAATCAAAGCAAAGAAATGACAGTGGATTTGAAGTTCAAATTCATATGCATATTGTCAATGATTGACTGTAATTACTGTTTGTGACTCAGCGAGTGATTACTAAAGTCTAATGACTAATTAAAGGAACTAAACAATATTTTATATTTGGTTTATTGTCTATCATTTTAACAATTCTATCCTATATGTGTGAAATTATTAAGAAATACAGCAACCAAGTGAAGTGTAACACCTCAGCAGGAAAGATACTTATAAATTATGTGTTATCTCCCTCGGATATCAGTTCGGATCAGAAGTGACCCCTTATATAAAGACCACCTGTCTATAAAGACCGTTTTTATACTTCCCCCTGAGCGGTCTTTATATACAAGTTTTACTGTAATAATAATAATAATGTGTAGTACTATACACAGACCACTAATGTACATAAAACATCTATTTTGATATCTTTATTGGAATTGCTACTTGTATTGCAACTCTCTAAATCTATATTGATGTCTTAAATTTGTATGAATCCATCTATTCATATTGAATTAAATTAAAAATGTTCATGTTCATGTTGAGTTTTAAATTCTATTTTTTTTACTCAATTGTGTAGTTCAGAATTTTGTTCATATTTCAAAGGCAAGACATTATTGTGACCAAATTTTCCCATCAGTATGACTATGTGCATTTCTTATCCTAGCAAGTTCAAAATGTAATTTATCTACTGTACACAAAAAATATTAAAATTCATGATTTCAATCTATTTCTTCATTTGATGTTTCCATTTGTTTTGATTCGGCCACTTTTATTTTTGTTAATGTAAGACAATGAATTCATCTGTTTTGATTTTATAAGAACATTCAGAGAGTTTAAATCAAAATTTAAAAAGACTGTGGGTCGATGAATTTTATGCATATATCAGATTATGGATTGTGAAGGGAGTGCTCTATCTTATAACTGTAAATCATAACTTAATTCATAAGGGTTATTTATCATACCAGGTTGGTGATGTTAAAGCTCTACTACTGCCGATGGCATGCACACTGACCCAGTTTCAAGAGGGAAATAAATACCATTTCGCTGTAAGGCCTGTGGATTTAAAAGGAATAGCAGGACCGTTTAGTGAACCAAGTTCAATTCATCTGACACCAACGAAAAAGGATTAAATATGCATTGAACATCTATTCCTCGTCAGTGCATTCTTCACCAACATGACCAGTACCTTTTATGGCAATATTTCTTTCTGGATGTAGGTTATAATATATCACATTCAAAATTTACCGACTGCCTTGAATGCCTTGTCACAGATTCATCCACTTATTTATTTGCTCTAAATGTCAAGGTCTCTATAGGAATTGAACATTCAACGATGAAATGAAAGTAGAAACAGTGCTGGTCAAGTTTAGGAAATTTCGTCAGCATGGATGGCAATGTCCAAGATTCCTGCGAGACAAGATTCTTGGACAGATATATCTAACAATGAATATGATTTGTTGTGAATTTTTCCTTTGCTTTACTAGTCATTGGCTTTATATTAGTCACCTAAACATTTTCTTATTTAAATGTGGTAGTATACTTAAAAGAAGATATGATGCAAATTTCTTAATCGTACACTTTAAATCTGGACATTTTCATGGGACTTAACTTTGGTAAATTAGTAGTTGTTGTATGTGCTTGTCAGACTATACTTTCAAGTGAATGCATGTGAAAATGATAGTTAATGCTGTATTTTGCATTCAAACGTTTCAGGTTAGAATACCAAGTGAGCACTACGAGCTCTCGCCTTAGTATGCAAACATGAAATTCTTGTGAAAAAAACCTAAGTTACTGGTAAAGAAAACGTGTTTGACTGTACTCATGGATATCAGTGCATATTATTTAGTTTATGATATTGTATCAGTGTTGTCCTATTTTAGCTACTTAAAGTTTTTATTTTTTTCCTTGCATTCAAAGCTTCTATAACCATGAACAATAAAAGGATACCTAAAAAGTACTTTTAGAAACTTCTTGCTTTGCTGTTTCACAATAACTGTGATTTAGTTTCTGAAATCTAAGACACAATTATTGGACCTCCATATTTTCATTTAAATCTCAACAATAGGTCATTTAGTGTATTAGATTTACCAATATGTAAACAACCATGAAAATATTCTATTAACTTAATTGTTTAATTTTGTGATGTTATGTAAGAGTTGTGGCCAGTATCCGAACTCTGTACTCTTATGCTATTTTTACACCTGTCGTGTTTCGTCTTAAGTATTCTTTTAATTCACTAATATATTTTTGACTGCAAGAGGGGTAACCCTCTGTTCACATGGGTATTATAGGGTAAATATTTCTATTTGTGAAATTTATCAGTGTTAAACTATGTTAGACCACCGAATATGGAATTTATCCTAGAGAAGCTGCTGTTCATTACAAATTACTATATTTGTATGCACTCTGTTTGGATTAAGAGTGCATTCGCTCAGAAGTTTGCAAGTATGCATGCTGGATACTACATGTATGAATAATGTTGATCTCCTATCCGTTGTACATTTATGCTCAGGTATAAGTAATTTTCACTTGCTCATAGTGGCAAAGGATTCTTATTGTGATTTATTCATTTTCCTTCTTTTGATTTACACACTTTGACATGGCATTTCAAATTTGTTATTGGCTGCTGTACTGATAAGACAAACAGGTAAGGTATCTGTCAGTAGTGACGATTAAAGTGATGAGTCTTTATGTAAGTGTAATGTTTTGTTTTGTTGTCGTTTTCTTTTTCTTAAATGCTTTTAGGCATTAAGCAAGAGCGTAAACGATAGCCTTTTCTGTAAATGAATTATGTATTTATAACTATTGTATTAAACTTAATATTTATAAATGTTTTTAACCTGGCACATGATCATCCTCTATCTCAGGAGGTTCCGTTAATTTGTCTATTTGCGGATGTGACAACTGCTATATGGTAGTATCATAATATTTTAGCCATGATTTGATCCATTTTGGTTGGAATCTCGATATGGGCAACATTCAGAATTTGCAGTCTGCCATTTACTCATGCAAGTCTTCAAAGTGTTTGTTTCTATAGACCCGTTCGTTGGAGAACGAATCAGCTACAAGAACATGATTTGACAGTTGTATACCTACATATATGTTCAGTGTAAACATGACAGTTCTCGATATTGGAAAGAAGTTGAAATATTGTAGATCTGCTGATAAATTATCAATCTCCAGATTCAAAAGCGAAAATGACAAAACAGATTAAGGTAAAATTGTAAGGAAAATGTGTCATGCTGAACTAAATTACAGATCAGGGCAACGACTAACAATAGCAATACTATCATGCCTATGCACTTGTACAGGCAACATGAAGTTATTGACAACAAGCCTAACCAAGGGGAAAAACAATGTCAGATCAATTGACAAAAGCCCTTTCTAAATAGTTAAATAAAAACAGAACATGGTCCAAAGGCATTACACGTAGGATTGCAAAGGTATGAATCACTATTTCTTTAAAATGTTAATTTTGTAAAATGATTCTTTTAGGCCATCTTGATGTGAAGTATTTACCAATGTCATTTATTAAATATTCTCGTGTTTGCCCTCGAAGTATTATTTGAAAAGTGAAGAAAAACCGACATGCCGACGTAAAGCGGATGTAATATTTAGTAACCTACAACTAGTGGACCAGGCAGTTATTTTCATTTTGGCAATACTTATTGAAACATGTTTACATTTATCTATATTTAATTCAGTTAAAACATATTGTAGATTACGTCACCAAATTCCCGGAACAACTGGGAGTGTTGTAAATTTGTAGTGAATAAAGGTATGCATAATTTGGTTATCAAGTCCAGTTCGGCATACACAAAAGTAGTAGTGTCTTAGATATGTTTACATGTGTAGATACACTTCCATTGCTTATTGTGTGCACTTGTACACGGAATCAAGTTATAGTCCCTATGTCTGGTGAGTCAGCAAAAACTTGGCTTTGACGGGTGGATCGTACCAGTCTGATTACACTAAAATCCTAGTCAGGTTTTATTAATTTCTTTTCTTATGACTAATGCGTCATTATTTCTATACACAGTCTTCCCCTTTGTCGCTCTTACTTTTGTGTAGAATATTTTCCCTTTTGGTTAGATCGACTTAGCTTGTAAAATCGGAGCGTTATTTAAAGTTTCTGTTATGTTTTTCCCAGATGAACTTGGTAGAAAAAACTTTTTTTTAAAAATATTTATCATCCTATGACTTCATGAATGTATTTGCCATTTCAGATCACGAAAATCTATATTATTATGACATTAGTACTGTATTGGAATTACGTGTCGTCTTAGTTTTCATAATGTTATCCTGTGTCGGAAAGTGTATCGTGGAAACACTTGTTATTACATTGTTACAAAAACAGGGTGTTTGTATTGCTTGTAACTGTTTGTTTGTGGGGTCAAAGTTGACTGCAAGTACTTCTGTTGTCTTAGAACTTAATGTCGGTGATGTTATTAAAATGAAATATGTTTATTCCTAGGTATACTGTATCATATCTTTGAATAACCCGTTGTACTTGTATCTTAGTACATCGTCATATTTCTCTTTTATGTAGTACTAAGTTATCTTATGGTTCCGTTTGGTACACTGATCAAACATCCAATGGTATTTTTGATGAGTATGTTTATATTGCCAAATTGATCTCGTGTTGTATGTAGTTCTTTAAGCGCTAGAATATTGCGTGGACAATGTTTTTTTTTTGTATGTTTTCACTTTGTCATCAAAATGAAACTTGCAGTTTGCCTGTGAATGGGTAAAGTTTACATTGTGTTTATAACGTAGAATTGATACATGTACAAATAAAATTTTATTATTTTAGAAAAATGTATTTGAATTCATATTATTAAAATATTTATTATAGCTGTTCACTGCAGATTCACACAAAATGTTATAATCTAATTTGTATGAAGGCATTGCTCAAATTCCTTTGAATCTAATGTGTTTATGTGGGAGTACCGCGATGACGGTTCATCAGGTATTAATTGATACTTATCATCAAGCTAAATTTCAGGCACTGATAATTTGGAATATGAAATACATTGATAAATGCACTGTTACAATATTCAACTGGCAGTCCTTATGGTGTTTCCTTTCTCGAAGGGAAATGACAATGTTTTTTATGACATTGGCCCGGATTTACCAGATAACTTGAACTCCGTGTCTTTCACGTAACTGAAAATTGCTTGGTGAGGAAGAGAACAATCCAGCAAGCATAAAATGGATTTCAGATTTAGATAAAACCTTTGTCTGTTGTATACCATTCAATAATGCTGACATGTAACAACACAGAAAGTACTTAAGTAGAGATCCGGACGGTTTTTTAAAACAGGAAAGTGACATTCTGACATGAACTTTCATCCGGAGTAGGTTTTATCAATCCTTGTCTAGTGATCAGGGAAATTTACATTAACTGATGTACATGTGTATTTGTAATATTCAAGTATTAAACAATGCCGATAAATTTAAGAAAGTCCCTCTAGCGAATATAGAAAATGTGAGAATTTCATTTAATTCCATGCATAGTATTGAGTTATTGTACTCAAGTTCACTAATAAAAACAATGAAATGAGATTTTTCATATGAACATAGTGAACAAGTATAGTATCATTATCAAATATTGCATCGGTTATAGGTAAAATTAAAGATTTGCGATTTCAATTCCTCTTCACTATTTTGTTATTCAAACATCGTTTAAAAAGTTCATTGATAATTTTATTTTAAAAGTCATAGAATAAAGGTACAAGTGATTTATCTTTATGCTGTTAACGCTTCATTGGCAAGTAATTAAACAGAGAAATAGTCAAATATTGTGATTTGACAAAGTGTCCGGCCACATTTTATCAAAGCCTTCTACCTAAGAGATATTTGATAACTTAATTACATTAAGTTAACTACCAGGAATATTGTATTCTGTCCCCAATATTATTGTTTGGGGGTTAGGTTGAGAAGGGATCACTTCCTCTGTCTGCTGTTAATAATAATATCGTCAGAAAAGGAATGAAGGTTAGTTGATCTTGCATTTATGGTTCATTGTTGGTGAATTCTCTTGTTTGGTGAGTAGATTGTCATTTTGATTTGCATTTCTGCTGGTCGGGGTGGGGGTATTCTTCTGGAGCGGATATTGTTTTGTTTGGAGTAAGATATCTACTACTTCTGGTGCATTTGTCATTTAAAGAAACAAGTTTTACTTTAATAATTGCCCATAATATTAACTTGACCCTTTCAAAGCAATTTGCCATAAAATGAGCTAGTGATGTTGCGCATCATGATCAGTTATAACGAGGAAATAGCATACAATGTAAGTTTCATGAATCATAAATGAATGCTAACAAACCCCGGAAGTATGCACTTCACATAGCGTAAAAAGTTTACATCCGAACTAGGTTCATGTTGGAAAATGTGAATTGTATGCAATAAAACAATGCCAGTGCAAACTTGAAATACTCTGCATAGTCTAATTTTGCTGCAAGATTCTTGAAACATAAGAAATGACCCCATTTTTGGTCGCCGTTCTTTCCGATTGTATCAGCTTTGTAGGCAACAAATAAACCAGACCTTTGGTTTGTTAATAGGCTACATGTATTTGTAAGTTAAAAGACCACGATTCAGTTATTTTATTATCAGATGTCAAGTAAGCCAGTTCAAATTAACCTTTTCGACTCCAAGTATAAATATGGAATGATCTTTTCTATTGTCTTTGGTTAATCCATTACGACCTATTATGTTGAAAAGGTTAAAACCTGACGTCATCTTCTAGGATATCAATCACAATCTGATGAAGAAGATACCACACTGTCCATTATATTGCCAGATTTTGTTTGAGTTCATACTTTCTGGACAGACATATATATGGCCGTTTGGTAGTATAAAGCAAATGTGTTATAAATGTCTGATGTCATGTTTTAATTTTTGAATTTACCATGTTAGTTGTTAAAACAAAAATCAAAATATGACATTTGATATCAATCGTCACCGTTCATTCATGTCGGGTATTTCATACAGTCTGAAGTGTATGCAGACTTTATAACATGTGGGCTTTTTAGATTTAACTTTATAAGCGAAACGAATGAAACCAAAAACTTTGTCTTTCGTATAAGCTTTCATATCGCGTGGGTGATATAATTTCGTTGAAATCGAATGTCCACTCAGCAAAGCCTTATTACTTCCCCATTTTCTAGAATTTACGTCTTTTGTGTTATAAGTCTCATTCATTTTCAGATGTAGTTATTAATTTCTATCTAGAAGAAAAATCTCTGGATGTAATTTTTCCACGTGCAATTTTGTTGAGTCCAAGTAAATGAGGAATCGTTTAGACGAACAAATCAATTGAATTGAATATACATGTATATGTAATTTATTTATTCCTTAAGAATTTAAATTAAATTTTCATTGAAACTCTTCATGATATATGTACGTATGTAAAATATGTAGAAGCTAGTGCCACTGTCGTCAGCCACTTGATAAAGACCAAGGGGTCGAAAATTTGTGGAAACAGATTACTTTGTCATATTAAAACAATTTTGTTTCACTCGAACAAGAGGTAACCTGTAGTTGCTTGTACAGTTCTTGTACATGTTTTAATGAATGCAAATACAAGAGTTAGCATTTAAGCACAGTGTCGATCCACGGATTACATATTTTTTTACAAATGAAACCCAATGTGCAAAAAGCAAGAAAAAATCTAGTTTTTAAAACTTCCTAACGTTAGTAATTCGTATGTCTATGATGCTATGTATCATATTGTGGAACAACTTCTTTAAGCCATACAGGAGATGTTTAAACACTAAGAACAACAAATCATCAATTAAATCGTGTCGAAAGTCAAATATATTTCCCTCGTTCTAGAAGGGTTTATTATTTACTATTGTATTTTGCGATTGTAACACGATGAATTTAATATCAATATCTGTACACAAAGAATGCCCACTACGTCTACATAAACATGAAAATAAGGAAATGGTATTTAAACTTAATTATTCTGCATTTTTCACGGAGGTTCTGTGAAACATCATTAAAGCTGAAAGATTATCTAAACCCTCTATTCGCAGAATATTGGGTAAACTGTCCGAATGTTCAACCTTTTCGTCGTCCATTTAGAATTAAGATTTAGAGGAATGTAATTGACAAATTTTCAGAAAATACCCTGTTTCACCTAAAATAGCACGAAAGACAAAATACGCGATGTAATAGACGACCGGTGGGGCTTTCAAACAGCAACACCTCGCCATGAATAAGAAATTAAAGGCTCGTCATCCTTGAATCCAAAGTAAAATAGATTTAATTCAAATCCAACACAGTCCAGTATACTTAACCTGTTTCAGATTTGCAGAAAATGATTACCTGAAGCATTCTTCTCGACGAGCTACACACGATCATTTAGGATTTCAAGGGGCATTCCACGAGATAAATATATGGCTATGCCCTCTGGAAACCCCGAATAAGCGTGCCTTTCATAACTTGGAGTTCCAGTTTCTAGTATGTATACTCCTGTGTTCCCTCTTGATTCCGATTTATCCCTAGGACACTCCTTACAAAAATGTGAGTTCAGTATCTAACGTGGCTATTAATATAGCGCGCTTTGATTTCCGCGAATTGACATATCTTCCTTGTTTGACACTGGGAATTTCCGTCCTGTTCATTAGCTATTTTCTAAATTTAGATCAAATCAAATCAAGAGACCAATCAGTTTACTTTTCGGAATTATTCTTTAATTTGAATATAATTTGAAATAAATAAGTAACGCCTATTGGCACAGAAGTATCAATCAATCAGTTAACATCCAAAAGTGAGATGTGAGCGTACCCTCCTAAAACGAAAGTCAGCTATATTTAGAAGTAAAGCCGGTCAAGTAAATCCTTTCTTGCAAATAAGTATTGTTTTTCCAAAGCTATACGAGTCATAAAGATATAACTGAAGACAAAGCTAGAAGCCAACTTAACTAAAAATTCTTATGTACTTATTTGTAAATTACAGTTCCATATACATCCATGTACTTGTACAACTATATTTGCTATTCGCTTGAGGTATGTTTGGAAAAAACTACATCCTAGATGAAAAAAAGAAGATATGTTAAAATATATACTTGGACAAAATTCAATGTAGTTGTTGTTGAAATTGCCAATCAAGTATATCCGTTTTATAGATATTAACGATTGTGTGTTTTAAAAGTGCTATAAATGACTCATTTTTGTGCTTTGGCAGAATTATGATTGATCTAGTTTAGCCTTGAATAGCGCCGCACTGAGTCCTTTTACCTTTCAATGGTTCACTATACATGTATATCATCTGGTGATACACGATAAGTAGTGACTCAAGATAATACGTTCTAATGATACACTAGTGGCACAAGATAATACGTTCTAATGATAGACTAGTGGCACAAGATAATACGTTCTAATGATACACTACTGGCGCAAGAAAATACCTTCTAATGGTACACTAGTGACTCTATATGATACTTTCTACTGACTCTCTAGTGGTTCAGGAAGGTGCATTCTTATGATAAATGTGGATCAAGACGGCTCCATATTATACCTTCTAATGATACACTAGTGGCTCAGCTCAAATGGAACCTTTTAATGATACGCTAGTGGCTTAAGACGATACCTTCTGATTATTCATTAGTGGCTCCATATGGTATCTCCTAATGATACTAGTGGTTCCATATGGTATCTCCGAATAAAACTAGTGGCTAAAGACAATGTTACTAATTATAGTATCTAATTATGCACCAGCGTTTCAAATTGTACTTACTAATAAAGCACTAGTGGCTTTAAATGATGCCGAGTAATGATCAACTAATGGTGCAAAAGTAATGAAACAAAAAGTTTAAAAAAAAAGTTATAAATGATTTGATTTCTGACAACAGTTGAATGATAAGAGTTATATCTTGGATGTATGGGTATCTGAAATAATAGTGTTTCGTTATTTCTTCAACAACTTCAAATACTAAGGAAAACCTCATTCTTTAAACTACCATAACTAATATCATATAATAACAAGCTCTTCTCTTAGAACCATCTTGTTACGATTGAAATTCAAATCATCAATACTAACTTGATATCTGGTCCGTTCATGGCAGATTTTAAAGTAAAATTATTCTTTTGGGTCACTGGTTAGAGGGAAATTTGAAGAAAAAAACTTACTAAAAGTGATAAATTGTAATGACAATGTAAACTTGACAATGTACTTATTCATAATTCGAATATTAAAGGTTCGAGAAGTGGTGTTATTAATTCTAGTCGATTGAACTGTCAATTCAAACATTCACGATGCTACATTTGAGTGTGCTTTGACTTTACAGACCATAAAGTTGATGTGTGCCAAGGACATATCATTACCTTATGTAAAGGAATGTAAACAAAACTATAATCCACTATCGCTGTTCTGTTAATTCATTTCATAGTGAGTTAAAGCTTAGTATAATTAACTAATTAAAAGTTTATATATATACATTGTATACACACACACATACACACACACACACACACACATATATATATATATATATATATATATATATATATAAATCAATAAAATGACCAACGACATGTAAAATAATAAAGTCAAATATTCGGTACGACCTGTCCTTTCATCAGGACGAAGATGCTGTTGGATTCAGTGCTATATATACATGTGTGTATATATATATATATATATTCTCACATGCCAAAGGTATGTCAATTAAAGTCATTTTCACAACGCTTTCTGTGCTAAATAATTCTTATATAGATAATTGTCCCGACTCGTATATTTAATGAGATCTTACAGACCATAAAGTTTATGTGTGCTAAGGACATATCATTACCTTATGTAAAGTAATTACACATAGGAAAGTAAACAAAACTTTAATCCGCTATCGCTGTTCTGTATATGAGAAATATCCAATAATTTCATTGAAATTAACTTCATATCTATTTCAGCGATTGAACTACAATTTTTAAATGATGAATCCTTGTCCTTGAAAAAAAAACAGTGATAGAGAAAAAAAAGGATACAAATATTTACATTAGAGTATTGAAATGTAGTTGCGAATTTGTTGTGGATAGAGTGTTGTAACAGTGATATGATTTTTTGCCAACATGATACCTGAGTATGCAGTCTTGTGCTGTACGAAATACAAAACTTTGGTAAACATGTTTATATTCAGTGAATAAAGAAGAAGATCCAATGGATGGTTGGATGCAGGTATGTAGGAAGGTAGGTAGTTGGTTGATAGGTAGGTAGGTGGGTGGGAAGGTAGGTAGGTAGGCAAGTAGGTAGGTAGGTAGGTAGGATATATGTATGTATGTATGTATGTATGTATGTATGGAATGTATGTATGCATGTATGCATGCATGTATGTATGTATGTATGTATGTATGCTCCATTAATCTGTTTAAATGCCACAGTAATACAAATCGAATTCTTAACTACAATATTTCAATTAAAGCACGTGTATTACAAAAGCGGAGCACTTAACAACATGTTTTTCTGGAAATCAATCACATGTTGTTTATTGTGAACAGGCAATGATATCTAAATCAAAGTGATACTCGTTCGTACATTTTTGACAAATCGATTCTAATGTAGCTATATCATTGTACAGGGTGGTCCATAAATTATGTGAACATTTCAAAAAACAATAAAACTTCTAACTATCTAATTAAAAGTAATGACATGAACTAGTTTGAAGAACACAAGTTTTGAAAAAGATATCAGATGAACTGCATTTGCAAAGTAAAGGATGCTATAGACCTGATAAAAACGCTGAAAAATAACACAATATGACGTTATCAAGTTGACGTTGCTTGTAAGCAAATATGGCATTGAGCATTTTTTTAAATTATTTGTCGCGTTCTACCATTTACCATGAATAACTAATAAGGGGACATCTTTTGAGTTAGCTCACATACTAACAAGTTTATAGCCTAGACAGACCTAATGATTTAGATGATGGGGGTGTAAATACAAATGCATATACACATGTATATGGAAATATTTGTATAATTTAATTTTAGGCTTGGTTTTAATCAACTACTACGAGATGGTAAGGCTGGAATATTTGAAATGATGCGAGAAGATCTAGATGATTTATAAATAGTTGTGTAGAATAAGATATTAATAATAACTTTACTTTGCTGAAATAATCGAATTTGATCTTCATAACCGTATATATTATATCGCTTGTGTCAATAATAGAAATGAAATCATCCATTATCATATTGTATTACATTGTATTAGGATAAGTAGTTGAAATCTGAATACATATACATATATATATATATATATATATATATATGAAATT
>JACSZP010026088.1:0-15487 GCA_016161895.1 Pinna nobilis
ATAGAAAGATAGATAGATTGACAGATAGATAGATCCGAGGATCGAACCCGGGTAGCATTGACGAGAAGCGAGTGCGCTAATCACTACGCTACCGGACACAACACTGATTCATATTTTGATTAGCTATTCATTATATATGAAACCGATTTGTCCTCAATCAATTTACCCCGATATTTGTTTAACATGTTTCTTTATCTCTGAGAATGTCTCAGGCTAAGTGTAATATTGTGATATAGAGTTATTGTTACAATGTTTAGTACCTAACCTTGATAACAGTTTGCCTCTTCGTACTTTCCATTAAGTTATATTCCAGAAATCCACGAATATAACTGATAACCGTTAGAAATCTGGATGGTATTCTGAAGCGCGACCATAAATAATATCACCCTCTCTATGTTAAGATCCAGAACTAATTCATGACCTTTTTGCGCCAAGCTGTAGGAGGTTAGGAACGATAACTGGTGGACATTGTGGCGCTTGCTTTATAAAAGTACATGTATATATAAAATATCTCTACAATACACCAAAGACATAGTCTTTGTCTATTACCCTTTCAAGCATAAACACTTCATTGTAAGAAAAAGTCGTACTGCAAATAAAGTAGTTAGTTAAAACTTATAATAACTACTGCGAAGACTAGCGTAAATCCAGTTTTATTCGCGATAATTTTATTTTCGCGTAATTACGCGAGAGCACTTACTCGCCAAAATAAAGTTCTCGCTAAATATACTGACCTGATATAAACATGCATCAAACAACACAAACATTTAACTTAAATGCACGCTCGCGAAAATATAGTATCGCGAATAATTACATGATCATCAATTCGCTAAAATAAAGTTCCGCGAAAATTTCTGGATTTACAGTATTTGTCCTGCGGGACGTACGTTACGTATAGTATAGTATCAACTTATTCCAATTCCCCGTGACACCTGATCTCACCTAGATTTTTATGGATCCGTGTTTGTCCTGTGTTTACTGGATCTTTACACATGTCACATGTGTACAGTGGAATGGTAAATAGAAGATACCAAGGGGAATTCACGACTCAAAATATTAACGACAGATATTACCTTCGCCAAAACAATAAGGAGACAATATTACAACTAATTTTACACAAAGTTACACTTAAAATTGAAAACAGAGTAACACAAAGCCCACTAAAAACTATGGGTGAGTTAAGGTGCTCTGGATGATTAAGTAACTCCTGCTTCATGCGTTGCATCCGTGTGTCACCTATATTTCGAATCCGAGAAAATGTCTAATTCGGTAATACATGTAGTAAACGTTAAAAGAAGGCCAGGATAAGGTGTACCACGCTATTTAGACCATACTGGTGACTGGATAAAATTTGCCTCATAAGTAAGACGGTCTCTCAAGTGAAATTTAAATAGCCTAGAATACTGATAGGCAGACTGAAGTTTGATGATTTTCTGTGATGGTCTTCTTAAGTGAGGAGGTGTATAAATGAGGTTTGTGTACTACATCATGGTCGAATGATAAGTCAGTATTTGATATTTTATATGATTTAATAACATCGTCTTGATCTGATTAAACATGCATGTAGTATGTAATATTTATATTTTCGAATTCTTTTCAAAGTGAATTTTTTTTGTATTTAAAAAAAGTAGACGAGGATGCATGGCGTATTTTTCTGTCCTGCGACTACATATCATGTCTACACACTAACTCACTAGTTATCGCCCTTGTTCTGAAACCTTTGTTCTTTTAAAAGAACCACACTGTATGTAATATATTATATTCATAATCATCACAAATACACACACAAGCACACATTTTATTTGTCATTGTATCATTCTCACTTTCCTGTTATTGATAAGATTATATATTTATGAAATATTGGCATCCATCTGGAGAGAGTTGTGAACAGTCATGTGTTGATAAAACCAACGCTGAAAGTGCAATAACAGAGGTGGACTCACCAGAATTTGTCTTGCTTTGTTGTATAATTTGCTCTCATTTTATCATTCTGCAGAAATCGAGAGAAATACATACGAACCGGTATATTTCGCAATCTTAACTAACATTCAAACATGTCGATTGCATTTGAGTTTAATTTGAACATTTTTTGATAACTTTTTAAGCTTACACCCATTTCCCGCTTTTAGCAAATTGAAACGATTGAGGTCATCTCTACGATAAAATAAGTGTTGACATCAACGAACAGATATAAAAACAAACTGTACTAAAAGTCACTTATCAAAGAAAATTAAAAGGACATTTCAAAAATTTTACCACTGTTCGGAAATTTTAAATTTTTCTTAGGCACGTGTTGGATAGGACAGATGGATCAACATTGACGACTCTTCTGTTCACTCGGTAGATCTACCATGAACATGGACATGTACAATTTGTCCTCAGAATCCGCAATCAAAACAATCAATAGCTAGAAAATTCTATCTGATTGTGATTTCCATATAAACAAGCCAAATTATTGTCCATTGTAAGAGCATGCCAATGGTTTAAATCATTAAAGAATATATGCTGGTAGTCGTGAATCACCGATTTCTTTCATCCTGACTATGTATTGATATCAATGTAAATATTTACGATTATTATCTTATTTCGATTGAATAACCTTGTCGGTTCATGCACCGCTTAATTTGATAAAGGACACATCCATGGATTTATTTTATAAAAACAGAAATCATGATTGTGGTATATCAGTGTAAAGATATTTTGCTAGTGCAGATTGTTTTTCTTTAACACTTCTTTTGTATCCCTCATATCTTGCTCCTGTGTTCTGAGTCTGGAGTCCATATTCTCTATAAGGGCGATAACTCTGTCAACTTTATCTGTCAATGACTCAGACCGTGGCTGGCCACCACTGGCTTCTTCTATTCCTTGGGAGGGATCGAATGCTTTCAATTCAACAGGAAGATCCAGTGCTTCCAGAAGAGGTTTTATTGGCGTCATTAGACAGGAACCGTACGAGGTTGAAGCTATCGCCATACCAATGCACTTAAGTTCTGGGTCTGACTCAGCTGATCTGTCAAGCATAAATACAAACGCACCAGAATCCCCATTTGTTACAAATTTATCATCGCCAGCAACAGGGGTCCTTATTGGCAATACTTCCATTTGTTTATGCATCCAAACGGAATAGCAGTTGTCTACTTCCATGGGCTTGCTGATCGCCTTCACATGGCTACCCCCTTGAAGAAGAATACCTAGCGTTAACTTTGTTGACGATCCAAATTTGATGACAGGATTTCTTCTGGAAAGTGTTGGTATTTCTGCTAAGATTTCACCACTCCTAAACCTTGGAGTATTGTCAAATCCTGTAATAGATATGTAGAAATATCTTCGTGACTTATACATTCATTAAAATCAATGCAAAAGTTACAAATGGAAAGACACTTCATCTCTGAGAGCCAGTAAACCCTTGTTTACAGGTTATTGAGTTTGAGTTCAGTAAAAAATTTAAAATTTAGTGACTCACGAGAACCTCTCAAATTAGAAGCTAGATAGCTACTTGTTTTAACAAAACTATGACTCATGAAATGGTCAAGTATATCTATAGTAAGTACAAATGACGGACTTTTAGCGTTCACTTAACTATCTACATTTGTTTTAAAGATGCTACTCTAAACAAAATGGGGTGTTTTTGTTGTGAAGGTAATAAGATTAATATCCGGAAAAACATTCTGACCTGCATGGCTGAGTTGCTCTCGTGGGACGGAGATAAAAGTTCCATCCACTGCATCACTGTCATATAACTGAATCAAGGCCGCATCAACGCTTGTTTCGCCTTCACTTCCATATCGGAAAACACTTCGAGAGACCTTTCCAATCGCTCTGTCTTGTGGTGGACTGTACATTTGAACTTCATTTGAACGCAAGAAGTCATCGACATTCAATAATGCATGACTTGGAAGTGCAACATGCGCACAAGTAATGAAACCAGTGTGACCATCAGGTAAGTCTACAAATCCACCAACTGTTCCCCATGACCCAGATAGGGGTCCAATCGTGTCTCCCATTTGCAAACCTGAAGGTCCGGCAGCAAATGTACAGTATCCTTCGCGCACGTCCGTATAGTATCCATTGAAATGCTGTGGAAATGGCTTTTCTCCGAATGGAATAACTCCTTTGACGTGACAGAAGAACACAATACATTTCTGTTGCTGATGAGAGTGTTTTGCTGTTCCATAGCCGATCGACTTAACGGGGGACCAGGATAGCATCGTCAAATTGCTGTGATTCTGTCTGAGGCTGTCGACGTCAGCAGGTCTAAGTTGGATGGCCTCTATCTCTCGATGCTGCAAACAGATAATAGTTTCTGACACGGCAAGCTTCGCCTCTGTATTTACGTCTGTAAACAATCGCCATATACACTGGACCCCTTGAAATTTTTGTATCTTTTCGACATTGAAATCGTCTGTGTGAATGATGACGAGCCTTAAGTTTCTTCTTCGTGGGAGCTCACTGGTATCTGCGTAGCCGGGCCATACTTCGATTAAATCTTTCGTTTCATTACCGTAATATGAACGAAAGTTCTGAACTATGTTCTTTAGAATTGATCTCACAATGTATAAGGCATCTGTATTACGCGGATAAGTGTCATAAACTGATTTAACTAGGTTAATCAGGACTCTGTTGGTACAATCACGGTAATGTGGCTGATATATTTGTAGAAATGACAACACAAGGAGTTTGCAGTCAAGTATTTCTAAATCCCTCATACTAAATTGCTTCAAAATTTTAGTTCCTTGACAATCGATGTTCGACCAATTTAACAAAAGTAACAGTTTTTTTAACACGGACCTCTTTTTCCAAGTGGACTCGGGTTGTTTTTGGGGTTCTATACCGTGGCCATTTCTTGACTTAGAGTATTCTGCTATGTACATCACATCTGACCGTGTTGTTGGAGAGACGGACGGGTCCAAACAAAGGATGCTTATTTCGCTTTCAACAATACGTTCTTTCTTGTTTAGGGATCCAGTTAATGATGCTATAAAATATAAAATATGAAAATCACAGAGACCAAGGTATCAATTACCAGAAGATACAATATACATACGTGGTCACCGTCAATATAGGACAACAAGAGACGACTCAATAATCCCAATCGAACAAGTGAAAGCTTTCCTGAATTATAAATTGTTCATGATTTCATTAAGGATAGTGACAACAGATACCTACAGAGCGTGTTGCTACCAAGTGTAAAAACATTATCTCGATTTCTCGTGAAGCAATATCTCAAAATTTTGAGAAAGTATCTCGAAATTTTGAGACATTAACTCAAAATTTCGAGATATTTCAAAATTTTTCGATAACAACTCAAAATTTCGATATGATATCTTAGACTTTCGAGAAAGCATTTCGAGATGAAATGGAGTAATTTGATTCCTCACCCGTCTAGATCAGTAAATATTATTTTTCATTCGATCAATATGATGGTTTATCAAAATTGACAAGCATCTAATTTAAAGATATAGGAAAGACTGTGTCCGAAGAAACAGAACGGATTTAATGGGAGGGGTACAAATGTGTATGTAAATATTATTTGATTTTCTTTTTGATATGCATTATTATTGAGAACCAGACGTAAAACAGTTCATTTAAAATTATTTTTTCTATGTTGACCTTGTATGTTGTTAAAATTATGGTGGCAGCGATAAAACGTTTCTAAATAATAATGAAAGAGTGTAGGTGGGTCCTTTGCCTCCACTCTATCCGGTTCTTAGACCATGTGGTCTAAGCCGTGATCACGTAATGTTTTTGTATTATATCATAGCGGGGCTCGAATCCGCGATCACTACAGGTACATAATAAATGATTGGACGCCAATAGAGCGATAGCGAGTTCCCCTTTAAATCAACATCTAATCAGTTTTCAAAAGTCAGTAGCGGCTATATATATATGTACAGTCAATAACATTACTGTAACATTTAGTTGTGGTTTATTACCACAAGCACGGTCAATTCATTTCGTAAATAGATTTCGGGCAATTTTGATTTTGCAAGAGTTTTGCGACCGATATGTTTTGAAGTGTTAAGTAAAAAATCACTTTGCTTAATCTTTAGGAACGTGATAATCATTGCTCTCTTTCAAACATTACTGTGCTAATAAAAAGTAACACTCAAAACGTTCAAGCTTAATCCGAATTTAGAGATATTCAACTCAAAATTGCAAGATAATATCTCGAAATTTTGTGATAGTTATCTAAAAAGTTCGAGTTATTATCTCAAAATTTCTAGATACTATCATGACATCAATGAAGCATATGATACTGCAGACTACTTCAGTGATTAGTTCGAGTAACTAGAAACTAGCCTACAGCATCGGCTCAGTACTAAAATACAGTCTTTGAGAAGCACTTCGTGCTTCACTGAATGTGTTACAACTGTAAAAGTCAGAATACATTTAAGCCATCTTATGAATTACCAATTTACATAGTATACCTAGATGTTTCATCTTACCTAACCTAAAACTCTCTCTCTCTCTCTCTCTCTCTCTCTCTCTCTCTCTCTCTCATAAACTTGTCATTTGATATTCTCACCTGAACGGCTTGACTTCACCATGACGATATTCTAAAAGATACAAATATAGATGCATGTGTTATCTTAGATTAATTAAAATAGTTGATGGGCAGCAGGTTCAAAACATACGATACGAGTACATGTATATATTTTCTTTTTTGTAATTTAACCTAGGTTGTATTCAATGCTTGTGCATGGTACTGGAATAAAAATTCTTCATATACATATTTGATTTCTGTACATTTTGTTTCGAAATATCAGTCCATTAACATTTCTGTATATCGTTATAAGAAAGATTTATAAATGACCTTAGAGAATTTGTGCGCAGAGTCATAGTATTTAATGATTAATAGAGTACTTTTTGTATTACGAAATATTTCCTATTGCTATTTTTTTTTTTTGAAGAACGGTCGAACAGCTGAACCGTCTAGTCATTGATTTATTATGAGGTATGGTCGTGCATATTCTAACAAATAGGCCTATATTAAAAATGATATGAATAATATATAAATTAAAAGACGTTACTTACATAACACTACCTTACCGGATTGAAAAGTCTGGCTGTCTTGTTTTGTCCAACACATTATCCAACACATTATGGGGCAAACTTATCGTAATTTTCAGTTGTTAAAGGATTAGATAATAGTATCAAGTAAATAATAGATCACATTATACTCAAAGATTATCAGTAGTGCATAAACATTTATCAGTAGATCACAGAACGAAAAAGGGCAATACGATTCAACGTCTACGCGTACCGGTACGAGTGGAAGGGGAATACCCTAAGTACGGGGTGTATTACGTCATCAACTTTTGCGATCACCATCGTTGCTACACGTACGCTATCCTTGTAGACGATACTCTACACGTGAGTACAGCTTTACATTTTATTTAGTCCTACCATCTATCAGGACTAGGACTTAGGACTAACTTTAGTCTAGTCCTTCAGTTACACCCTTTGATGAAACAGAATTTAGTCGGATTTTTACGATAGTCTTAAAATGAGTCCGGACAAAGCTTAGTCCAACACTTACGTTCTTTGGTGAAACGGGGCCCTTTCGTATACAAAAATCAAACAATATAAATTTTGTTGTAGGAAACCTAATGAAATCGCTGTGTCTTAGTGGCCGGTATGTTCGACTTCTGATCATGAGGCCCGGGGTTCGAACTGAAGTCATGCTAATGTTGACTGCCTGTCTTTTGGTTGAGACAGTAAAAAAAGTCCCGTGTCACAGAATGTGTCAGCATGTTAAATAATCCCCCCCCCTGTTCTACGGGCATCAATACTGAGCCTATGGAAAATTTGTCGCCCTTCATCAGCACACGGTGACGTCTCCATATAAGTTAAAGATTCTTGAGTGGGACGTTTAACAACAATACCAATCAAGAAAACTCTATGCAGTTTGAACTGATCATTTCTGTAACGTTATCATCATGACATCTGTAATGTAGTACTCCATCAAATGTTACTGTGTCGAAGAACTCAATTCAAAATTCAATTCGAATCAGTTTCGATTCAGATATCTATTAATTATCTGGAAATTCTGAGATTTTTATTTCATTTGAATGTGGCAACAATACGCTTTCGTCTAAAGCAATTCCGATCCAGGGCTGGGCACCATAAAACTTGTGAATTTACTTAAGTCTGAAAAGACTCTCAAATCCAGTTACATATATTGAATTCTGATTGGCCGAGGGACTGGATTCTCAGACTTAAGTCAATTTTCAAGTTTTATGGTGCCCAACCCAGGTCTATCTTAATTAAGGTGAGACCTTCGAGGATGCCTTCTAATCGATTTTGTGATAGCTCTTACAAATAAACTAAAAAATGGAATAGATAAAATTTGATTTAAAAGACAGTACTTACATCAAACTAACTGGTGAGATTGAAGTATCCTGCTATTATACAAGAGGCATTTTCCCTTCTGCATTTACTTGGTAAAAGAAATATGACTGTTTTGATCGTGAAGGTCTATTTAGAAGATACGAAGAGAAACCTTATACATTCAACGCAAATGATAATGGAATTAGCCTCATAACCATTCATGTCAAAATATAGAGTACACTCCACTTATGTTACAATATGATCAATTGTACAAGAGAATGATGTTAAACATTAAATAAGCGCAGTAACATAAAACGACTAGTGGCATTTAAATGTGGTAATCGGAACTATATACATATGTCTGCTTAATTTAGGAAATATGACACAATAGTTAAATAAAGGTTTTATTTCCATTTGGATCTTTTTTCTGTATGCTTACAAATATTGTGGATGCTAGAAGATTAATTATTGACATGTTTTGTTTTTCTCAAGGACTTATGCATATGATCCTCATAATTAGATACCTACGTTGTTAAACAAAAAAGTAATTTTTGTACCAGCTTTGTCAATCCTTATGTAATTATCATCGGGAAAAATAGGTAATGTTACGAATGCGGTGGTGATTATGACGTTGTGGTTGATGTCGTGGACGAAGCGATGTAGTGAATCACTAGGTGTCCGCAGTGGCTTTTGGTCGGGACTAATTAAGTATCCGTTGGTGACGTTAGTGACCGACGATCCCGAAGGAGCCTATGCAAGTTTAACAAATTATTCGGCAACAATGGAAAATGCAAGAGCAATTGGATGTTATCAGTGTGAAGGTTTGACTTCGAGCTGGAATCAACAAATTTAATTAAAGTTTAAATAAAGGTACAGATGCTCAGCTGACAACTTAGTTTGTCACTTAAACTTCGAAGAAAATAGGAACCAAAATATCAATATAATAATTACTGGATAATCTTCTATGTAAATTAAGAATTATAATCATAAGACGAAACTTACACCTATAGTTCCTGATGGATTATAAATAAGTATTGATTATTGTAAACAAAGCTGTATAAGGTATTCGTAATAAATTATTGATAGGTGCACATGCTCGAAAAGAAAGAAGTGAATTTTAGAATTTAGAATGAATATTTTAAAGAATTAGTAAAAAGATACGATTATACCAAAAGTCCAGTAACAAAACAGTTCAAAGTGTTTGTGTGAAAATCTGGGATCGTATTCTGCCTAAAACTTGTGCAATACGAGTATTCGGAACATGATTGAGAAGTTGTATCAGTTATCAGGGTGCTGCGTGCGGAGTTGCTTACCCTTCCGGAACACCTGAACTCACCCCTGGTTTTTGGTGGTTCTCGTGTTACTCTATTGTTTGGTTCTACTTGTCTTGTTGTGTTGATTGCTGTTTGTGTTTTTGTCTCTTTTTAATTTAGCCATGGTTCCGTGTGCCTTTGGATTTTTGAATTTTGTATTGCCCCCTTTTGATCTTCTAATGTCACTTTTTTTTATCAACGTAACTGGACTCTAATGAGCGTTTTGTGAACGGCGTTATCACGTCAAAACCCATGGTCAATGCCGAAATTAGTTATTTTTATCACATATTATTTAATATGGACAAACTGGACAATAAACATACCAGAAAACGACATTTATCCAACCCAACTTAACAAAATGAACATAAAAAGTAAATTGCGTGAAATCAAAGGCAAATAGCCAACTTTTAACTGATCTGTTCTAAACGGTTGAGGAGCGGATCCAAAACAATTTTCAAAGACATGTTGACTGAAATGTGTAAAATATGGCTACATACCTTAACCCCCAAATTTGAATACATTGAGAAAAACATTGAGCGTAAACTTTATGAAAAACTTAATAGAATGTTGGCTAATCAAGTACATGAAAAAGTCATGTTTACCATAAGTTGAACGTGAAATTCAGTGTGTGAGGACCATTTTTAATGATGAAATCAGAACTTTAAAACGCACAATGAAAACAATGTAAAGATAGTATTAAACAAAAGAATCTTATTGTAAAGTAGTTATAAAAATATTGATGAAATGCAAAATGAAATGAAATAGTGATAACCGGGTAACTAAACCACACGGTTAATACACTTATAAAAGGTGGACTACAGTTGCACGATGTGAGCGCAAATCATCATCATCATTATCATCATCATCATCATCACCATCATCATCAATCCCACACTCAATCTGGACACAACACTTCCCACAGAATGTTTTCTTTACGTTCATTAGAAATTCCAAGTCCACTGAGTTTGGAATTAAATATGTTCACGGCATTAGCGGTAGAAAACCTGGTCTCCTGTTTCGGAATTTCCTGAGGAAAAGTTGCATTTTTTGCGTCGATGCTTTCAGAGTCTGACATAATTTCTCAAACGAAATGAACACAAACTAAGCTTATTAAATTTTTTAATAATTTAAATAATATATTAAATATTAATTATATATTAATAATTATATTATAATTATTATATTATATATATTAAATATAATTATAAATTAATAGTTTAATTTAATTATTAAATTTTCACGAAGGAAAATTACTACCCTTTACTCGGAATGAGCTCGCAATGAGGCTATGCTCTTATTTTACCTTTAGCCATATTACGTATCTTAAAATTCACGTTTAAAGAAACAATTAACGGTAAAAGATCGGGGGATAATTCGTATAAATATAAATCACTTATATTCCACGTAACGAAAAGAAATAAATTTATCTATACAAATATTGTTTTGTGTTTGATAAATCACATAATTGCTGTTGTTGGTACAACTGATTTCCGATTTGCTTTACTGTTTAAACGATCAAAAGTTTTCCGTTCATGTATAAAAGCTTATTTTAAAGATCTTGTATTTTCGCTCCTAGCCACCTTTCCTCTGCGATACACCAATTGTTTCTGACGAATACGGTTTCCGCATAGTTTTGTGCTGTTTACGTTGTGTTGACGTTGTATATCACTTGTAATTACTCCTACATTCTACTCAAGTGTGTACATGATACCATTGTTGTGGACACCAGATAAAGTTATCTGGGACTATGACTGAACGGAGACTTAGATGACAGAGTTAAAGTTAAGAAATAAGCGAACAGAGCTTTTTCAGCGTTGTTGTTGTTGTATTGCTGTTTAACGTCACACTCAAGAACATTCACTCATATGGAGACGTCACGCGGTGCCGGTGAAGGCGACAATTTTTTTTTCTAATTCTAACTGGTCGGAATTTCACTACTATCTGGTTTTTAGATTTAGAAATAATTTTCAACTGCATTTTCAATTTTCTATGGTCAACCAAGGCTTCACTCAAAATTTAACAATTGTCCTATTTTTTATGAAATGAAATTTGCTTATAATGCCGTCAAAGATAGCATTTGTGGGAAACAAAACCAAACCTACTGATCGGTCAAAATTAAAAAACTGAATGCTTTTGATGAAAATTTGACTGTTTAGCTAACTGAAGTTTCAACGGTGATCATACATGTATAATTATATGGCCTTTATCTATTTCTTTAGTCCCGACTTCTGAAGATAAACATCGTGGTTGTAGTCCTGTCAATACCCTTATGTCCCAAGTTTGTCTTTGGGACTGCCGTGTCCTGTTGGTAATCTCCTTAAGCCGATCGTCTTGGAATACATATAGTTTTTTTCTCTTCTTTTCTTAGCAATATTTAGCTTCTTTTTGTCATTGACATGATTTCTACATGTAATAGTTGTTAGGACGTTCTTCACATACTGATTTTGGCCACACATCCCTCTGTTTACCAGATCTAGATATAGGGCTCACGGCGGGTGTGACATGTCGACAGGGGACCTCTGTGGCCGAGTGGTTAGCGTGTTCGACTTTGAGCCGAGGGGTCCGGGGTTCGATTCCCGCAGCGCCACTCCGCTGTTGGCCGTCCCTGACTTTCGGATGAGACAGTAAAAAACGTGGTCCCGTGTCACAGTAGGTGTTGGCACGTTAAAGAACCCTCCCTGCTCTACGGCCAGCAATGCCGACACAGGCAAAATTTGTTGCCCTTCACTGGCTCATGGTGACGTTTCCATATGAGTGAAAAATTGTTGAGTGGGACGTTAAACAACAACGCAGCAACAATAACAACATGTCAACAGGAGATGATTACTCCTCCATGGCACCTGATCCCACCTCTGGGTTGTCAGAGATCCGTGTCTGTCTAATATTGACCAAATTTGTATACTGCCTCCTGATTTCTTTTGGTGATCAGTACTTGGGTATCTGTGATCTTTATATACAATGACTAGGCCATAATAGGTGCTCATTACATGCTCTGGTTTATCTGTCATTTAAATAAAAATATTTCTGCTTTAAAAAAAAACATTTATTTTTATTTTGAATTGACATAAAACCTGGTAGACAGAAAACAGAACTTAAGAATACTTGCCATTGCTCTATAAATAATTTTAAGATCTGAAGAACTGATTAATTTGTCACTTGAACTGTGCTTCAGACTAATCAGAATGGTAACATAGAACACCAGTATGAATTTGATATTCGGAAATTTCTCTTCCTGGTCCTTGTCCTAATTCCATATACTAGTTAAGCTTATTGTGTATTTTATGTTCAATTACATACTTATTTTTTTTTAAATACATTTACATCTAAGAGTTTAAGTGGAATCACAATGAATAACTAAGCCAAGTTACTGTCATTTTCGCAAAATATATTGTAATTTGTAAAAAAATAATGAAAATTCAATTACATAACAGCTCTATTATGTGTATAAAAATCCATAAACATACATTTTTTCTTTTTTTACCTCATTAATGAAAGTGATTGGTTGAGAGCTGTCGTATGTCAGTAAGACAAAACTTCATAATTATCTCCTTCACGTGTGTCATGCTTCGCTCTTGCAAAAACACTTGCAGGTTTTTCAAATGAAATGAAATAAGGTCTCTATAGATTTGGTATTTCAGCATGATTAATAATTTATTGCTCTTGTTATAGGGCGACATGAGAAACTGTTAACCTGTGACAAGGTATTTTCCTTTTTGCGCTTTGCCATTAGGAAATATAGCTTGCTTTGGTAAATAAATTTTCATACCTACCTTTAACTAGGGCAATGAATGTATAATATACACTAATATTCTACAATAGTTGCTGAATAAAAAGTCTGGAAATCTAAGTATAACAGACAAATAGATAAATGAACAGATGGATAAAAAGAGTCGCATCAGGCTTACTGGTATTGGTTTAAGAATAGGTCCTCTCAAAGTCAGGTACAATGTACATGTATGTCCTCAAATGACAACTAAGAAATACTGGATTTAAGTCTAAAAAGGTCAAACTCAAAGGTCAGGCATAAAATGTTGGTATCAAATGAAACGTTTTGTCAGATGTATAGGTAAAGTACAAAAGCTCTACAATGTACCAATGAAAAGGTTTGGTTAAAATGGTAGTTGATAAGACTCAAGTTCAATGTAGAGATAACAAGATCAGTTAATGCAGACTACCTAAGAACAGATCCTGTCACTATTTGACTAACAGCTGGCTGTATTGTTGTTTAACATCACATTCAATAATTTTTTACTTATATGGAGAAATAACCATGTGCCAGTGGAGGGGTGTAAGGTTTGCCTCTGCTAGGCTCTTGTGGCCATTGAGCATGGAGTATTCTTTAACATGCCGACATCTGCTGTGACACGTGACCCCTTGTCACCATTTTTACATGTGTGCCTAACATCAAAGATTAAGCTCCGATTGTGCCAACTGTATGGTCAAGGGTAAAACGATTAACTATAGATGTTTATACAGATAAACAGGCTAAAACTTCTAAAGGTATAAGAAAGCAAATCAATATGATATAAAAATGATAAAATTTTATTTCACCTGTAGTTACCTTTTGACAGGAAAACACAATCTAAACAAATGACAGCCCAGTGACATTACACAATATAACACAATATTACATTGTTCTGTGCTTTGTTCTTTACCATAGTCTCAATAGAGTCTTAGAGTCACTTCTTAGCTCAGTTATTTACAGATACAAAAAATGGCACCGTGGACATGATCGTCGAGATCACTGGTAGCCGTGGTGATTTCTTAACCTACAGCTTTATACAGATAGTTTTCTCTTCTGTGTAAAACTCCATAGAATCAAACACACCCTCTCTCCCAATCCCAGAATCCTTTGTTCCGCCAAACGGCATGTTCAAATCACGAATCAACCAGCAGTTTGCCCACACTGTTCCACACTGAAGATAAAAAAAAAAGACTTTAACTTTCATTAGTCATGGTGATTACCAGTTTCTTTTTCCTTTATATTTATGGTTAAAATGCATAAAAAAAGTCAACATAGCACATATTTCTTAAAGTAAATAAGGTAAAAGTTGCTCTAGCAAACCACTTGTATATAAAGGGCACCTGGTCATAAAGACCACCTCTCTTTAAAGTCTTATCCTCTTGTGACCCTGTTTCACTGTACAAATCAATATAAAAGCCAAAGAAATAAAATAATAATTAAAAGATGGTTAATAAAAAGATGTCAACAATATATTACTAATCATAAGCAGCTTTACTGTGATAGGTTTTGAAGTTCATCTTATCAAGCTTTAGATCAACCTAGGTTACAACATCTGAATTTATTTCATTTTTAAAGTGTGACATCACCTGATATTGTCTAGTTCCCCTTATCATGTCTGTCATCACCTGAGTTTGTCTGGTTTCCCAAGTGTTTTATATCACCTGAGGATTGTCTAATCTACCAGTTTAGTGTTATATCCCCTGAGGTTGTCTAGTTCCCCAGGTAAGTATTATATCCCCTGAGGTTGTTTTGTTCCCCAGGTAAGCCTTATATCACTTGAGGTTGTTTTGTTCCCCAGGTAAGCCTTATATCACTTGAGGTTGTTTTGTTTCCCAGGTAAGCCTGGTATCACCTGAGGTGGTTTTGTTCCCCAGGTAAACTTTATATCACCTGAGGTGGTCTTGTTCCTCGGGTAAGCCTTATATCACCTGAGTTTGTCTAATTTCCAAGGTAAGTTTCATATCACCTGAGGATTGTCTAGTCCCCCAGTTAAGTCTTATTTCACCTGAGTTTGTCTAGTTTCCCAGGTAAATATTATAGCACCTGACGTTGTCTAATTTCCAAGGTAAGTTTCATATCACCTGAGGATTGTCTAGTC
>JACSZP010026104.1:2271-15163 GCA_016161895.1 Pinna nobilis
GAAAGTTAAGATTAATTTCATTTCATGATAAGTTAGATTCATATCCTGTGGGCAGGAATACCAAAATGTAAAATTCCAACAAATATAATTTTGACATTTCTTATGACCGGTTGAACCATCAGAAAGGAATGCAGCCCAGGTCAGTGGTTCTTAAGATAGTTTCCAGGAGTTAAAAACAAGGAACATGAAAGAAGATTTTTGCCATACTCCAACTGGACTCGCAGCAAAAAAAAAAAAAAAAAATAGCCAATCAAAAATGATTTTTTAGTCAAGTGTTATTTTATCAGCCAACTGAGCACTACTGATATTTGTAGTAGATGAAATAATCTTAAACAACGTCTGTAAGCTGGACCGCCATTGCTCATTGGCTAGCCTATTCATCTTCTTATCAAGAGGCTGCGAGTTCTCATCTGTGCCATACCACGGTTGGCTAAATTCCATGTGTCTCGGATGAGACAGTAAAAACAGGAGGTTCCATGTAACAGCACTTGCTGGGACATTAAAGAACCCTACCTGCTCAAAAGCCAAATTTGTTGCCTTTCACAGGCATACAAGTACATCTCCAATTAAGTGAAAGATTCTTGAGTGGGACGTTAAACAACAATACAAACAGCCAACCAATATTTCAGAGGAGAATGAAATGTTCTTCAACAGAGCTTCCCCTGTAAATATCAGAGTTAATCAAACTCACCATCAGAAATCATCTTCTTCATGCAAACCGGCCATTGAAATTCTTCATCTCTGAAGTAGTCCTCTTCTGCTAGGACTTTGAGAGTTTTACTGCTATCCCAGAATTCTGTGCCAGGTCGCAGGTACTCTTTTATCACAGAGGTGAGATTGTTGTTGATGACAGCCTGTGATTTCTCCGACATCTTCCCTTTTTCTATCAGTACCTTAAGTGAAAAAGAGTTGACTTCACACGGCTCGGTTTTTCCCTTGAAAAATTTATGGGGCTGAACCCTTTCATTCAAAAACCTTATTTCTCCCATATTCACCGAGATATCACTACAAGAAGTGTAAAAATGATAAATTGATCATCCACAGGGAGGTGGACGATAAGCTACAGGCGCTGTACCGGAAATGACGGCGAAGTGACATAACACTGTGACCATTCTGATTTTTTTACGTTGTTGAGTTATAATACTAGATTAGTTTTACAACAGATCAACTCTCAGATAAAGATTAATATTTGGGAGAAAAATAATCAATCTCTATTGCCTGGTGATGACCGAGAAATCCACTAACCCTCGTGTCAAGTTAACTGGTACATGTCTCGGCAAGCCTCGACATGGACAAAGTTAACTTGACACAAGGGTTAGTGGATTTCTCTATCATCACCGGGCAATGGAGATAGATTCTATTAATCATTTTCAGAGAAACTATGTAAACTTCAAGAATGAAATAAGGAGTGTGCAGGGAAAATTGAGCAATTTCAAATTAACATAAAAATCAAATGTTGGTCTTCTTTATTTTTGTTACTTCTATGTAATACAGTTGTTGTTGAGTTGTTGTTTAACGTTGCACTCCAGAATATTTCACTCATATGGAGACGTCACCGTCTGCTGGTGAAGGGCAACAAATTTTGCCCATGCTCGGCATTGCTGGCCGTAGAGCAGGGAGGGTTCTTTAACGTGCCAACACCTACTGTGACACCGAACCTCGGTTTTAACTGTCATCCTAAAGACAGGGACGGCCAACTGTGGAGTGGCGCTGCTGGAATCGACCCTTCGATTAGAAGTCGAATATGCTAACCACTCGGCCACAGAGGCCCCATGTAATACAGTAAATCATGTCACTGTTACATTACTTGATTGTACATGCATTCATTTCACACCAATGCAATCTGATTCCAATCTTCGATTTGACAAGGGAGTATGTGAGATGGTCTGTTGGTGACCTGTTCAGACCTGTTCGTCTTCTCTCCGCACTCAGATTTCCTCCCACAGTGAGAATCCCAACATTCAAGTATCAGGACCATCAGGAGACATTGATATCAGTTGAAATAACTTGTTTGTCGGTCATTTTAAAATAAGAAAAGTTTAAACTTTAAAAAAAAAAATTAACGCTTAATCTCCAAAAAAGATATACAAAATTAAAAATAATTGTGTAGATATTAACCCTTTCAACCCTAAGTATCAGAATGGTATGCTCTTTTCTATTGTCTGGACCAGTCAATTTCTGTCTATGGTGTTGAAAGGGTTTATTAGACTAACCTGTGAAGGGGTGAAGTGGGCAATTAAGGTCCTAAGCCTGGAACAATGGCGGTCATCTGTGAACTGACCAATCTGCAAATAAGCCTTATTATTAGCATGAAATTCTCTACTACATGTATTCAACTTCAGGGGAACAAATAAGGAGATCCATAAAAAATTGTTGGTTTGAAGTAACAGGACCTACTCACTCAAAACTTTTTGTTACCACTGCGGCAATCAATTATTACATCACTCATCAGTCTTTCGATTTTTTCCCTATTGCTCATACATTTTGTACATGCATATTTATTCTAGGTAACAAGAAAAGAAAAAAAAAGACAACTTCCTTTTGTCTTACTCAATGTAAAAAATCTGAGACACATTAAAGCAAACCCAACAAATTTTTAAGGAAGGTCTTACTAGATATGATTTAAGGTAGGCTAAGATTGCATATTTACTGATTTGACCCCTTTGATCTTGAAGACTACTGGCATATCTCTTGTACTAAGCCAAAAATATAATTCTAAAATCACACAAATTGCACACATACTTCACCAGATAAAGTTTGTTTCTTTGTCAATATTGTATGTCTGCACTTTCTAAAATTCATAAATGATCCCCATGAAGGATTTCCTTTCCCATCATCCTTCATCCTGAAGTCATATAGAGCTTTAATCAATCACGTCAATAAAAATGAAACTACTGTAACAAATTGATCTCAAAGGACTCTTGTGTTTAATTATACTATATGAAAAGGCAAGGCATTGGGACTAGGTCTAACATTAACCCTTTTGCAGACAAAACAACATATAAAATCTTAGTCTACATAATACGTTATTTCATATATGAGATCATACGCTAATAATTCTGCCCAAAATATGACATAATTATGCATAGTTGTACCTGCCAAGGGTAGTGTTTTCCCTTCGATTTAATTGAACAGGTTTGAAGTGTATCAAACAAGCCAAGATGGGGGATCTGGGGGTGAACTGAATAGGCAAAGAAGGGAAATCTGGGGGTTCTTCCCACAGAAAATGTTTTAAACGCCCCCCCCCCCCACCACTTGTCCAATTTCAAAAGGAAAGATGTCATAATTAATACATTATGGTGGAACCTGCCTTGAAAGATTACTTATAGGAAGACATCATTTTAAGAAATTATACAAATAAAACCTGTCATGAGAGACCACCTGTCTTGAAAGACCAAATTTGCATGGCAAAAGGGTTGGTCTCTCAAGACAAGTTACACTGTATATAATATCCTGACGATTTCAGCCCAGCTACGCTAACAACTTACATGGAATTTTCCAATAGAGGTGTCCACAAAACACACCCCGTAGGAGCTACATCCCTCACTGCCCTCCTCCTGAAAAACATAAATACAGCCCAACATCATTAATCTGGACACAAATAATATGGATGTCTCACTTTTTGACCTTTTTGACAAAATTCCCTGGGAACAGAATACAGTGAAACTTCCGAAAACTGATCCTCGTTCGGACTGTAAAATTTATGCGGATTTTGGAGGGTCCAATTTTTTGAAGTTTGTCACAAATCAGGAATTCTGATCTGTTCCGGTCAGGTTCCGGTTTTTGTATTTACACATTGTTTCCTAGCAAGATGGAGTGCAATTTCCTTTGTGTAAATAAAGATGGGGGCATTTAATCTTGCTATCAGTAACATCAAGAAGGCTATGCATGTTTACTGCTTTTCATGTGAAATCATTAATTATTTTAAATAAACATGCTGGTACATCCATGAAACAAAAAAAAATTATGCCCATGCCAATATGCCCTTAGGCAAATACCAGCCAATGCATGGTCTATGACCGTGGCAGGCAAGTATTGTTAGCCGGATTATCTTTTTTATTGTTTTATTGTTGTATAACCCCGGGAGTTTGACACAAGTAAGGTCGGTATTTGGAAGTAATTTGAAGCACATTATCCTGTTTTTATCGCCAAAATCAGTCCGATGTTCGGAATTCAGAAGGATCGGTATTTGGAAGTTATTTCCTATATAGATAAATAAGAAAAAATCCAGACTATATCAGTATGACTGGTATTAGGAAGAAATTGGTTTTTAGAAGGATCGGTTTCCGGAAGTTACACTGTATTTTCTGGTCTGGATTTGGTGGCTGTTTATTTGAAATAAATTTTGTCAATTATCTTGTAATAGAGCTACATTGATTGTAGCCAGTGTTTCTCTTCCAAAACAAAAATAAAATAGATTCTGCATGATGTGAGAGAAGGACTTTCAAATATTATTTTTAGGAACATGATACATAAGACTTACATGCTCCTGAACAACTTTAAATAGAAATGGCGTCTGGCTCATTAAAGGTCAAATATAAAAGTCAAGCTCACAAACTGAGAATGCTTTAAAGACGATGAGGATGAGCATGGTGAAAAAAAATATCCGGGTGAAAATATTCAAGTTTACAGTATGTCTTTGCAGTAGGATAAAAATATGTGACCTTTCAACAGATGACGACAAAAAAAAGAAATCAAAAACATTTCACAAATTCAAACTAACCTTCTCACAGATGGCTAACAGGTAACTACTCTTGGCTTCACTGCAGTCACCATCCAGGAAATTAAACGTCTGCGTCCCTCTGCTGGTTATACGGCAAACCTCTCTTTTAACGACCTTGTCAAACTTGGTGACAGTTCTGCTCACTGAAAAGACACAGCCAAAAATGTCCAAAATAAGCCCAAAACAAAGTCAAAAGTCTGATTTCTGCATGGAACAGAAAAAAAAACAAACTCATTTTTCCACACATCCCTCTAGTTCACTCTGAAGTACTCAGATTTTCATTTTATGCAGCCCCTCGGAACTTAAAATATCTGAAAGTAGAATACCATCCTACCCCTGCGCATTCAGCCAAAAATCAACAAAACTTGTAGGGCACCATCAGTACTAAAACCCTGCAAAATTTCATCAAAATTCCCTTTAGAGGGTTGTAATAAATTTCTGAAAATGTGAAAACACCTTCCTCCAACCCCTAACCCCCCTCTTTCCATTTAGGAAATACGAAAATTAATGAAAAATCACAAAATTTATTTTCAACTAACTGGTACTGTTTTTATGGCCTCCATATAATCTAGATAACTTACTATTTTTAATTCTCTCATTCATCATGTCTGGTGTCTCCGTCTGTTCTATCCTAGCGACCTTGTACCCCTTCTGTATCAGTGAATCTGCATAACGATTATAGGCTATCTCTGGAAAGCCGGAGTGAGCATGTTCCCCCTGGAGAAAAGAATTGGAGTCAATGGCAGCACACAAAGTTAAGCAACAGAATTATATAAAATAAAATCCAAGATGCATAACTCTAAATTATTATTTCATTTGACATCTCTCCCCATCCCCTTCCCCTCTAACAAAAAAAAAAGGGTATAAAATGTTCTTGACAAACATGTACTTATTGCTGACCTATATCCCAAAATTCAATTCAAACTCTCCATGTATGAGAAAATGAACAAATACTGGATAACAATCAAAGGACAAAACATTGGTAATACTATGCGGCAGGGGCATAAAAACAAAAACTGACTAATAAATTTCACTTTGACTAAAATCACAAGAAAACGAAAATTTATACACGTGTGCAGAGAGAATTTTTGGTTCTCAAATAAAATATGTGGAGAGGATTAAAGTAGAGGAGGCTCTCAGTATGATTGGAGGATTGTGTTTTGAATCATGGTGTACTTCTGGAAACCTCGAGATCTCGTTATGAATAGAGTTATATTTCATTTTGTGTAGGAGTGTGTATCGTGAAAGAGTCCACGATATAATACGTATCACGATACTAAGATATGATACGTATCATGATACAACATGTTTTTATTTCCTTGAATATCCTTCAATATAAATGCATCTAAGACTGCTGAATAAGGTGAGAATACAACTACACATCTCATTTTTTTCTGTATGAGAGACATCCACTTCTTTTTAAAGCCACGGACATGTGTTAATATGTGTACATGTATGTAATTTCAGGTATCTTATTCACATTAAGTTGATAACTTGCATTGGAGACCGCCGCTTCTGTGTCATCTACCATTTTGGTTATAATACAAGATCGAGGCAAAGTGAAAAGTTCTGTTACGGGATATAACTCTTTAAAAAAAAAAAACTGCATTGCAGTATCGCGCTACTGCTCTGCTGTAACGATGTATTGTATCGTGGCTTCAACGATCCAATATATTTATGCATTGCCGTATCGTTACACCCCTAATTTTGTGTTATCTACTCCACCAAAAATTGACTGGTTGCCACAACAGGGCTGGCAATTAACTATTGCACGTTCACCAACGGCTAATAAAAATGCAACCGGGCTAACAATTTTTCCATCGCGTTCGCCTGTGTGGAGAACTGAATTTTCCGAGTTTGGTATCTTGTTTTACACCATAGGTTTTTCTGATGATAGTTTGTTAAGAATGGTATTTTTTAAAGTTATTCAGCATAAATGTAAACTCAAATACAAATTAATTTTTAACGTAGCAAAATGTTCATACAATATACGGGCTCCTTGAGCTTGGAACAGGCTAACTGAGTTTTTGAAGTATTAGCCCGTATGGCTAATAAGAATTTCTTGCCCTGCACAATATGACTGAAAGATATTTGAGAGTGGCCTAATCCAAAAACAAGCAATAGAAAGAAGTAGACGATTACCTTCATGTAGATCAGTCCCAGCTCGTTAACTGCAACGACAGCATCCATATGGAAGAGCTCATAAAACTTTCCCATCTTCAGATGTACATGAAAGAAATTGATTGTGTCATATTAACCCATTCCACACCACAGACTGACATAGACTGGTCCAGACAATGGATTAGAGCATACCATTCTGATACTTGGGGTTGGAAGGGTTAAAGTAATTCACTTAAACCATGTCACATCTAAACCTACTCAATTTAAAATTCATTATAAGAGAAAACATGCATTCCTTGAGCAGATTTTGATTTTTTTCCTAAAATATGGCATTTGAAACTGTCACATAACAGAAATATGAAGATTTGAAAGGAGGATATGCATCCTCCGTTTGACTTACTGGAAGTAGAAATTTTCATTGAATTTGATTTTGGCAAATTAGTTTTCATGCATTTATTTGCCATGCTATATTTTTGTGCATTTGCATCTTAAACTTATAGTTTATGTTTTATGGTGCACGTTAAACGTCAGGTTTGTAAGTTAAGTGAGAACTCTTCGAGAGTAACTGCTCTTGCATAAATACAATAAAAATAACAAAATTTTTGTGAATAAAACTAAATTTACAGTAAAAACATCAAGAAAAATTCTTAGTTTGAGTACCGGCATTTGAAACTAACTTTGTGGGTTTTCCACGGGTACTCAAGTTTCCCTCAGCGAGAACCCCTGCAAGCAAACACAAGGGCCAACAAGAGACATTGATATCAGTTGACATAACTTATTTGTTGATCATTATAAAATACATAAAGTTTAAACTTAAGCAAGTAGTGTTCCCTGACAGATTTCACCGTTCTCACCTTAAAGAACAAGACCGTATCAAACAGTTTGGACTTTAGTTCCCACCACTGTCTAAGAGCCTGAAAAAAAAATATGAAGATCAATAAAAGACATGAAAAACAAGAGTGCCTTGAAGCACATGATACGCCCGTCGCTAAAATTGTTGTAACAACTTAATATTACGATATGCACATCTTCATTTGATATCAATAACACATGGCCAATTGCTAAACATTGTGTCAAAAACTGTGGGACTAGTTGCGCCCACAAGAAAATGTAACAAAATAAAGAGGAAAGTAGGTGCTAACGGACTGTAACTCTATTTCTGTGAAAAGTTGAAAAGTTACATAAAAACCTATAATATATGATAAACATCACTGGTTCTTGTGATACTATAAACAATTTGAAAGGAATTGAGGCAAAAATAAAAAAAGTTCTAGCATTTTGAGTGAAATTCCACTATTTGGAAATTAAAGGGGCATAACTCTGCCAAATATTGTCAGAATGGCGATATTTTCGCACCTGTGAGAACGGTTCACACAATGATGCATCCTACAAGGTTTGGCGAAAATCCGGCCATAATTCTTTGTGTTATTGCAGACAAGGTCCAGACAGACGGACGGATAATGCCATACCATAATACGACCATTCTTCGACGGGCGTATAAAAACTACATGCCCCTAAAACTTTGTTTCTGGGGGCATAAAAAAACTTCCAAATGTCAGAATGGACCAGTATACTGTTGAGGATGAAGAAGGATCAACAATATAGGTTTCTCTCATTTTGTGAGGTGAGCTGAAAAAAAACGAAACAAACTATATTGTATGTACAAAATGTTTTCTCTCTCTTTATCTTCTCTTATAGTTTCCAACTTAACTGACTTTAGAGCACAGTAATATATGAGCGACTGAAAAAATATTCTTAACACAGGCCTCTGAAGTCTCAACAAATACAGTGGAACCTCGCTATTAAGACCACCCAAAAACTGGCTAAAATTGGACTGATTAGTGAGGTGGTCTCCTAAGTGAGGTTGAAATACCATAAAATAATGATAATTAGACATTATTTTGATGGTCTTAATTGCAAGGTCTCCTAAGCGAGGTGGTCTTAAGGCGTGGTTCCACTGTACTTTCAACAGAGATGGACTCATTACATACCGGGGTGAGTTGTTTCTTAAAAGATTCTGGTAAATGCAGGGTCCGAGGATCATACTCCGGGTCCGTCCTAGACTTCCCTCTGGCGTCCCTGTCAAGGCACATAAGAAGAATTTAGACCAAACATGATTTCATCTCTTAAAATCAAACTAGAGCTGTCCTAAAGGTATGATCTAAACAGAGTCTGCTTTTCAAACCCTCTGAACCAAATACCTATTGATAGGTCAAAGTAAAAGCTCAAGGTAACATGTCTTAGTATCAAAGTGTAGTACAGTTTACTCTTGTTATACCGCCTCCTTTTGTTTTTCCAAAATATCGCGTTAAAACAAACATGGCGATAGGTCGAGTTTGCACTCACTAAANNTCACTAAAGATATCTGCTGAATATTAATATTATTTGGTTACGGCTTTTTTATTTCACTTGTTAGTTAACTCAAATTCTCGGAAAACTTCATAAATATTACGGTATATGTATCAGTTATCAGAAATAAAGAAAAAAGTAAACCTGTATCTCAAACGATCAACCAATTTAGTAGCAAGTCCGATCTATCTATATTAAATGGTGATACTATCCGATGAAACTCAATGGGTTTTTTAAAGATTTGGTTTGAAAACACAGTGGCGGATGGCGGTATGCAAATATGGCGGTTTAATGGGAGTAATAAATAGTTGGAAATCTGTTTTTCAGAAATTTATGGTGGTACGCGAATATGGTGGTTAATCAGGTGACGGTAAATCGAGAGTGGACTGTACTTGAAATTCAGAGGTCCATATGAAATAGAGAGGTCCTATCTCTTGGACTGTAAGAGAAATCTGCTTTTATTTCACAAACTTCAAATAGATCACAACATTTTTTAAGTTGCTATTTAAGTCTTTTTTTAAGTTGGTTGGTAATGGTTGACTGTATCGTTGTTTACCGTCCCACTCAAGAATCTTTCACTTATATGGAGACACCACCATGTGCTGGTGGAGAGCGACAATTTTGGCCTATGCTTGGAACTTGTGGCCATTAAGAAGAGTTGGCCCTTTAACCCTTTCAACACCACAAACCGCAATGCACCAGTCTAAGACAATAGGAATGAGCATACCTTTGGGATACTTAAGGTTGAAAGGGTTAACGTGCCGACACCTACTGTGACACAGGATCTTAATTTTCACCGTCTCGTCCACCAAAGGATATAGGACAGCCAAACTGTACGGTGGTATTGATTTGAACCCATGACCTAAGAATCAACAGGCAAGCATAATTACCACTGAAGCACTGAAGCTACACTGCAGCACCAGTTTGTGATAGTAAAATACAATCATCAGCTGTGATAGGGTTTGGTATGGTATTGTTGTTTAACGTCCCACTCAAAAATATTTCACTCATATGGAGACGTCACTGTGTGCTGGTGAAGGGCTACAAATTTTGTCTATGCTCGGCACTGCTGGCCATAGAGCAGGGAGGGTTCTTTAATGTGCCAACACCTACTGGGATACGGGACCTCGGTTTTTACTGTCCCATCCAAAAGACAGACTCGAACCCGGATCTTTCGATTCGCAATCTAACACGCTAACCACTCTGCCATGGAGGCCCTCGATAGTGTTCAATTACATGTAATGTGAAGAAACCCCAGATAAATACAAAGTCAAAGATAACTATTCTTATGTCCAGAATCTACTATTTACTAACATGAACACTTACTTGATTTTATCAGGTTGAAGGAAATCGAATTTTACATGAGGGAAGTTGGATTCTTGATCTGTTCCTTTACTGGTGATCGGCCCCTAATAATTGAAAAAAAAAATGTCATTTTATCTTAAAATTCAACAAAATGGATAGCAAGCATTTGCCTGAACAGAAAAAAGAAAAGAAATCGGCTTTTCCATTCAGATCTTGTTTAAAACATACCTGACGGTAACTGTATCGAACATTAATACACAAGAAAAAGTCAATACACATGGATATATTGATTCACCTGTAGTCATGCCCAACTGGTATGGTATGGTATTGTTGTTTAACGTCCCACTCAAGAATATTTCACTCATATGGAGACGTCACCGTGTGCCGGTGAAGAGCTACAAATTTTGCCTATGCTTGGCACTGCTGGCCGTAGAGAAGGGTGGGTTCTTTAACTTGCCAACACCTACTGTGACACGGGACCTTGGTTTTTACTGTCTCATCCGAAAGACAAGGACGGAGTGACGCTAGGTGGCTCAAACCCGGATCTTTCAATCCGCAGTCAAACATGCTAACAACTCGGCCACAGAGGCCCTGACATGGGAACTCAAATTTTACTGTCTCTTATGAAACATAGGGACAGCCAACCACAGTGCGGCAAGGATTGAACCCCAAGACTTCATTAACAGATGGCAAACACGCTAACCATCATGACCCCTTCCTCTGTTTCTAACAGCTAGACAATATAACACATTCTGTAAACAGGGAAATTTTCACCACCAATTAATTTTCCAGCCTCTTGCAATTTTTTTCAGTGGACGAATTAAAAATTGGATGACGAATTTAAACTGGTATATATTGAATACAGTTAAAACAAGACTGGGTGAATCTAAAACGAGGCGAAACTGATAGCAAGTGCATCAGGGTGAAAATTACCCTGTACATAGTAATAGGCTGTTTAAGTACTTACTGTGTCTACTGCAGTAAAGGACGCTAATTTGGATTTCGTCTTCTGCGTTACTGTAGGTGTAAATGACCCCAGATTCCTCTTCTTAGGTTTGCTCTCTTCCTCGCTGTCCTCTTTTTCAGGGGAGTCATCAGCCTTCTTCGTCGGCTTCCAAGGAGTTTGATTTTTGGCAGGAGCAGGTCTTTTTCTTTTTTTAGACATCTTCAACAGAAAAGTACCAAGATGAGTTTCTCATACGCTATCGTTCTTGTTGTTGTTGCGTTGTTGTTGCGTTGTCCGCAGAGTCTCTGTCCGTAGAGCAGGGAGGGTTCTTTAACATGCCAACACCTACTGTGACACGGGACCTCGGTTTTTACTGTCTCATCCAAAAGACAGGGACGGCCAACCATGGAGTGGCGCTGCGGGAATCGACTCGGCTCGAAGTCGAACACGCTTACCACTCGGCCACGGAGGCCCTCATACACTATCCCCCACATCCAAAAATACATTGTAGTTAATGTTAAATTGACAAGGAAAGAATTATCTACACCAAATCAAGAATATATAGTGGATTCTGTCTTGTGAGATCACCCCTATGTGCAGCACACTGGGCCGTTGAGCGATAAAGGTCTTTATCATACCAACACAAATTTTGAAACAGGGCTGCACCATGAGCCCTAGTTTTCAAGGTCAACCCTACCAACTCAAAAAGTCAAAGCCATCATTTCAAATGCATAGTGCTGGCAAAGTAACGGTTGGTATCAATGTCTGCAACAGGTTTGGGGAGGTCTGTATTCAAACGGAGGTTTTTTGCTCAGGAGGCTAATGTTGCATCCATTTGGCAGCCTATGTAGTCATGCATTGAAATGAAAATACAATGCAGTTGGATATTCACAGGTTTTAAAAACTTATACCAATTGGACTATTTTCAGACCAAAAACATTTGAATATATAGGCAGAAATTTGAAAGAAATTGTAATACAGTGGAGTTGGTCTATAACGAAGTCACAGGGGATTGACTTTTGACTTCGTTATTGACATCCTTTGTTTTAAGCATCAGAATTTACTGAATAAATAGATCAATAGCAATTCTTTTGGGGGATTTTATTCCTCTTCGTTATAGCATTGAATTCGCTTTAAGCGATTCGTTATAGACCAACTCCACCGTATATATTAGACACTAAATTTCATAAAGAAGAGATTGATAGGTTGGTTCTAATGTTTAACGTCCCACTCAAGAATCTTTCACTTATATCGAGAAGTCATAAAGAACAAACAGTGCATGTAAAAAGCCTATACATATGTAGTAGTCATTAATGCTGTAGATTACTTTTATTTCGCGTGAAATATATTTTCGTGTTAATTCGCGATTCTTTTCACGCTCAAATTCAAATTCATTGCGTAATTTGACATACATTTATTGTCTTATTTTTGCGAGTAAGTGGCATGTA
>JACSZP010026105.1:0-11846 GCA_016161895.1 Pinna nobilis
CATATGACAGGTGGTCTCTTAATTCAGGTGATTTATATAGGAAAAAATCCATTTTCGGAACCATGCATTTAGGTCACATAAGGCAGGTAGTCCTTTAATTCAGAGGGTCGCTAAGGCAGGTTAGACTGTATATATATATATATACAGACAAGGCGCGTTGGTCTGTCTCGTGTACTTAACAAAACAGTATGATGCATGTTACATGTAGTAGTTGATATATGTCCAAGAGAGATCTTGTTGTCATGTTGTTGTTTAAAGTCTCTCTCAATAATATTTCTCTAATGTAGTCTTGTCATCAACAACTAATGAAAGGCTCCATGTTATGACCTTTGCCTGACCCATTAAGCCATAGAAAGAAGATGAGCTTCGAGAGGACCTCGCCTTTTACTGCCGCGTGGCATCTGAAAATAAAGGTGTTCGAAGGATGAATACTTGTGATATCCCTCATTTTTGCAATTCAACAGTTAATTGATAATACTATTAGTACTGTGTAATTCGTTAATTGATTACCACCTGGTTCGTCACCTTCCTGTTGTGATTTCATTACTTCAGTTCTTGCCTCTGTCGCCAGTTAACGTTAATCAGGAATAATATTCGTTTGTCGGATTAACTTTTGTCGACATATAAATTCTCCGGTCATTATTCTTTGACAATAATTTAGTGTTTTCATTTTGTTCAATTGAAGCAGAAAATGTTGATGACAAATATAAATAACACTTCCGTTTGATCATACAGTGTTAAATGTTTTAACAGTAGGGCCTAGATATCAATTCAGTATTGTAATATAAATGATATTTGTTGAGCATGACATACGGCGTTTATCCACGTAGAGGACACATTAATTGAATATTACCCTGCTACATGGGAAATGGATATTTTTATAAATGGATAACTTTTATTTACTATTAACTTTCCACCTGATTACGTCAAGGAATCGGGGGCCTCCGTGGCTGAGTGGTTAGCGTGTTCGACTTCGAGCCGAGGGGTCCGGGGTTATTTCCACAGCGCCACTACGCGGTTGGCCGTCCCTGTCTTTCGGATGAGACAGTAAAACCCGAGGTCCCGTGTCACAGTAGTTGTTGGCACGTTAAAGAACCCTCCCTGCTCTACGGCCAGCAGTGCCGAGCACAGGCAAAATTTGTCTTCCTTCACCGGCACACGGTGACGTCTCCATATGAGTGAGATATTCTTGAGTGGGACGTTAAACAATAACGCAACAGCAACAACGTCTAGGAATCAATTGATACCCAATTATATCTTTAGTGAGAAAATATACCCATATCCACCAAGTCTAGAGCCAATCTGTGCACAATTCTGATATTACTATGCAAACCCGTCAAATGGGTCTGTTTGATGGAATGTCTAGGTTTTTGCGTACCAAAACACAAGGCGTTACAACTCTTGATCGAATCATCCTTTTGTCAATATCAGATAGATGAGAATGTTAAGCAGATTATTTTCAAAAGGCCGATCGTTTTGTCTGCATTGTTTTACCAACGACTTCAAACTGAAAAAGCTTCAAAGAAAGATGTCTTTTTTAAGCAATAAGAAACGAGAAAACAAATGTTTGGATGTTTATCTTAAGGTCCTCTGACTTTTTCTGTTTTCGATATTCATTTCACACCCGAAGTGTCCTTTATGCCGGAAACGACCTTTCCATGGAACAATTTTCGACCAGTGTAACATGCAAAGAAGGAATCCATATTCCTTCACGACACCTGGTCCCAACACCAATTTACCAACCATACCACTTCACATTTAGCTGCCATTTAATTTCCCCTTATTTTGCACTTGTATCATGTTCATACTTTTGGATTTACTGGGGTTCTTATCAAAAAGTATGAACATGATAATTAATTATCATGTTCGGGTTCTTATCAAAAAGTATGAACATGATAATTAATTATCATGTTCATACTTTTTATGAGACCCCTGGTAAATCCAAAAAGTATGAAAATGATACTTGCATGAAAATAAGATAAAATAAAAACGTATGTTTGAAGCAATGAAAGCTTGTCTCCCGCTCGCGAGATCTTAGTGTTTTAGAGTGAGAAGAAAAACAAGGTGAAGTGAAAATTAGTCTCAAAAAAGGAAAAATAATCAGTAGCGAAAATTTCCACACTTATATATAAACAACAACATCTTTTTAAATACAAAAAGGGCTACGAACTGTTAATTTATTTACCATTTTGTTTCATTTCGTTACAGATGTTCAGATGGGAAGCGAGGCAGCTGGAACAAACGTTATGATTCCTCATTAGAAGATTACTATCCGTACTTGTAGCGCATATATCCCGAGAGCGAACTACAGTAAAACCGAGAGAACTGAGAAAAATGTATAATCACGTGCGTTGTACTGCAAATCCATCTTACATATTTACATGGTGATAAAGGAGGAAACACAAAATTTATATCTTTTGTTAACCAGTATCGAAATAGGGTAAATGGTATATGTACTTGTGTTGATGTATTTTTTCCATGATGTTCTGCACAGCATTTCAAGAAAAATGATTCTTGGACATTGTTCTTCGAAATGAAAACTTAAATTACCAATTACAGCTTTATGGCACCGTGTCATACACAAGTTTGATAATACATGTATATAACATGCACATAAGTCGGGAACATTGCGTTTTGAATTGAATAAATACAAGTCTCAAAAAGCAAAGATAATCAGTAGAGAAAATTTCCACATTTGTAGGAATCATTCCATGTACAAACATAGAAACAAGAAGAAAACGAGGAAATCATTCAATAACAAAAAATATATAGACAAGCCAAAATATACTGTGCAACATAAATTCTTTCTCGTACTAGATCATTGATCATTGGGTCCCGAGTACGACTCTATATGGCTTCATTTTTCCCATTTACGGAACTAAAATTATCCTTCAATCTTCATCTCCCCCATGGTAAATGCGTCCACGGCTAAATACCTTGGTTTAAAAGGCGGAAGTAGCAGAGTTAGACAGTGGTTAATATTCAAGGGCGTTGAAAGTTTTCCATTAAAATAAAATTAAAGACGTTTCAAGTAAAAAATCGAAAATCTAAGTTCTAATAAATATGACAAGATTAGAATAATCACATCTCAACGAGGAAAACAACTACAAATCCCTAATGCAATGGGACCAGGTGTTCGGAAGTAGTCAGCGCCTTCTGTTGACATGTCACACCCGTCACAGGTAATTGCTAACAAAGATGCTTTCAAATAAGTCGCTGTTTACTGAGAGTAGTAATTTTGTTCCTTCACGAAGAAGAGTGTGCACTCGATAAAGAACAATTTCGTTGGTCTACTACAATTATGGATATTTAAAAGATTTTACAGACCTCGAGAGAAATCCATGGACTTTACTACCGGTATACAGCCATGTAAGCAGAATACCGTGGGGAAGCGAGGGTGGGATACCATACGCCGCTTTTCAACTGAAATATTAAATTAAAACAGCAATCATATTTAAGGGTGTTCCTCATAGACTAACCCATCGTTTTTATGATGTTATATGTTATCCATAGGTTTATAATTCATTTGTATTTAATTCAGTGTGTACACAGCTAACGAAATAATGTTTTGATTATAAAACGCTCAATAAAAGCACACGTGGCAAACTAAATATATCTCATTGCTGTTACATGAATTAACGAATAGAATTTCTAGTTTGGTTATTCTGTTCTTGCATGTTATTTGGACGCCAACTAATGAGGGAGGAGGGAGGTAGTACTCTTTCCAAATATAAGCAAAGGACACACCTTTCCAAGATTGAAAGTAAAATTGAAGAAATACCATAGGACATTAAAAAATCCTAGTCTTAAAAGGCTGACCAGTTTAAAGTAATATTGGTCTCAACGCGGATAACAACTTCAAGTCCCAAACGGGAAGGCAACAGGTGTCAAGAAGGAGTCAGTAGCCCCTGTTGGTATATCGCATCCGAAGCAAATGTTCTTAGTAAACACTACGAGTTGTAACAAATGTCAATTTCGGTTGAAAAAGTCATGTGCTCTTGGTCTTAGTTGCAACTGGTTGATCAAACGGTTAATCTGTAAAAAAACGTGATGAGGGATATGTTCCCCTGTCGCATACCTAGTCCCGATCCCCTCTTTTCCCGTTTATAAACATCACCGATTGTTACTTATTCTTGTATTCGAAAATGTGTGACACGACTGGTGCCACGCGTGGAGTAGGAGTTCCTTACCCTTCCGGAGCACCTGAACTCACCCCCGGTTTTTAGTGGGGTTCGTGTAACACTATTTTTAGTTATAAGTGTATTTCTGTTTGTAATTTTGTCTCCTTTTTGTTTTGGTCACGATTTTGTCCGAATTTGACTATTTGGAATGTCCCTTGGTATCTTCTGTTTCACCTATTTTTTGCAAAATGTAGTAAATGTAAATGGTCATGCCCAAGAACATCATCCAATATCCTGGAAAGGAGGTTAGCAACATCCACAATGCTACCTTGTTAGTCAGACTACCCAAGTGACTGGAAAAGATTGGTCTTATCAACGATGTGGTATTCTAAGTACAGTGGAACCTGGCTATCAAGATCATCCAAGCGACTGGTTGAAATTGGTGTGCTTAACGATAAGGTGTCATGAAATTGGAATAGCGTACAATAGCTATTGGCGGACTGAATTTTGGCGGTTTTTATAGGTCAGATTATTGAGGCGATCTCCTACGTGGGGAAGTATTTAGAATAGGTTCTATTGTGCCTTACAATCTACACTGGGAGCTAAATCCGTCCTCATGAAGGGTGCTACAAAGGGAAAGTATCTTGAAATCGCCACATTGCCGAGTACTATTTTTCATTCTTTGCGGAGCCATATACTCTATTTTAGTAATTCTGATTCTATTGTATGATCAGTTTCAGCATTATGTATTATGCAGTATGGAATTGCTTCTGGTTAACTTAAGATTGGCTAGATAGTTGCATTGTTAGTTAACGTCCCATTAAAGATTCTTTCACTTATGTGGAGACGTCATTGTGTGCCGGTGTGGATCTGTGAGAAGATCGATTTGATCAAAATCTGTAATATATCTGGTGAAGCAGAAAATATCATCTGTACATATGATGTATTTTAATATATATGAAAAGATGGATTGTTGTTTCGAATTAAGTCCATTGTTCTTTATTTACCGCTTGAATGGACGTGTTGATAGGCCACCTTCATCATAATCTGATGGTTCATTGGTTACATTCTCAATGTTGTTTAACGTCAAACTCAAAAATTCTTCACTTATACTGAGACATCACAAATACCGATTAAGGGAGTCAATGCAGCGAGGGTTATTTAACGTGCTGATTCCTACTGTAAAACGGGAACTTGCTTTATACTGTCTACTCTTAAAAACGAGGAAAACCCACATCAGAATGCCACAAATTCAAATCCACGACTTCAAGATTAGAGGGTGAACACGCGAACTTCTGAATTACGGCGCCGGCGGCCACCAAAGTGTAGTGCTTTGTAAGTGAATAAGAATAGATGATAACATTTTAAAGATCTAAGGAAGATCAGGTTTGAATATAAAACATCTTCCATTTCAAAAGTTTATAAGAAAGCATCTTGGGATACGGCAAATCAAAGGCAAGGGGAAGCCAATGCGCATGAAACAAAGTAAGAACAAAGCTATTCATCAAACGATTTATTGAAAAATAGAAAACATATAAGATAATCAAAACGATATTTGCATATTTGCAAGAGTCAAAGAGTCATGTTGAATAAAGATAACGATACATAGAAACAAAACAACCGGATACCTCGCTTCTGTCAGTTGTGAGGCACTATTTATAGATTACTTATAATTCTTTCTTTTTTTATTTTTAATAACAAGTATTAATTTTCATACATAAAGAGATCATTTACAATTAATTATGGAGGGAATAGGTCCGCTGACTTAGTGGAATGTCAGTAAGATTACCAAAAGCACTCATCAGATACAATATATGTATAAGTAAATCTCACTCATACTAAACCCTGATACATTGAAATTCCGGTAAATTTGAAATGAGTTTAATTCCCCAGCTATATTACTTGATTTTAAGTTTAACCCAGTTGTTTAGTTGTTTGGAAAACCCTGATAATTTGAAAAAATATATTAATTCCATTGTTTCAATATATCCGGGTTTTACTGTATAAACGTATAACACAGTAGATTCCCATGTACAGTCGAGCCTCATTAACCCCGACGCCAATAATCTGGATGCTTCACCATCCGGACAGAATTCCCTGGGAACAGAATTTCCCATTTGTATCGGTCACTATTAGAGATGTGCTTCAGTAATCCAGATGCTTTATTTAACCGGACGATTTGCTTAGACACGAAAGCGTCCGGATAAATGAGGCTCCAATGTATCTGGAATGTGTTCATCTAGTTCTGACCTTCACATTAGATAAGTGTACACAGTAATAGTCATCTCAAACATGACGTCATCTTATTTTATATTGGCAAATCATAAGCACCCCCCCCCCCCCTCCTGTCCGCAAAAAGTAAGTCCCCACCATGAATATGATCATCATGCAAAAAAGAGTTCAAATCAGTTAGAACTGCTTGCAGCAAATTGAAAAAATCTCTGAGAATTTCTACACCAAATTCAAAAGTTTTTCTAATAATACCACACATATGGTAGGTTACTGAATCTGTTCAACCCCAAGAATCAAAGGTGTGTTCTTTCCTATTGTCTTAGACTAGTCCATTATAGCATGTGGTGAAGAAAGGGATCGAGTTGAGTGCAATGGACTTAAATCACTATTTGGACTGATCCATTTTCCGGCTCCAATAACAAAAACATTATGTGACTTACATTAAGAAATGTTGTTGTTGTATTGTTGTTTAACGTCCCACTCCAGAATATTTCACTCATATGGAGACGTACATTAAGAAATACAAAATAAAGTATAAACTTAAAGTTGGCACTTAATGTTTTCTATTAGTATCTATTGTTTTAGAATCACTGAAATCGTAATAATAAACGGAATCTAGATATAAGCACAAAGAAATCTAACAGAATATATCGTGCAATATTTGAAAGAAAAATATATACATAAATAGGCAAAAACTTGCTTAATGTCAATATAAAAACATTGATACCAATTTTTGTCATGCAAGCGGATTTCACAATTTAATTCAGTAAACGATAATTTTTCAAAGCTGCTTAGAAAACATAAAAGAAAAATCTTGTGTTCGAAATCAACACTATCGTTATTACAACTTGAAAAATCAAAGAATTACACCTGATTTTTTAATGAAATGATCAAGTGTCCGCTTTTTTATTTCAAGCAACAAATTATTTTTCAGTGAAATATGGTACTTAACTGTAACCACGTCTAATCTTCCTGATACCTAGTGTTGATGAATATAAAGTACGACATGTCTCATATCACATTAAAACACGATCTTCAATATGTTCCTCTCTAATGAAGATCTAATGAAACCACGTTCAGAGGGCAAATCACATGACCATTGCAAACGACCAATCAAATTTCTACCCACAGAAATCAAAGGTATAACTTGGGTACATTCGATTTTGTAGCCTTTACGAGCCGATGTCTGAGCTGACATCATTCAACAAAGGGCAACATAATAGCCGCATTCTTGAATGGCGTCGGCTACATGCATCTCCTAACCAAACACGTTTAATAAAAAGCAATGTGACTTATCAATAAAACATATGCATTAGCATGTTACGGTCGCGACCTCGAGGTCATGTGATTTACCCTCTCAACGGGAGTTCGTTTGATCTTCATGAGAGGAGGATATTGAAGATCGCATTTGAATTAGATTGGACATGTCCCCTTAAACGTGATAAAATATTTTATTAATATTTAAGTTTAAGTCCTCGCTATCGAACATTTCTATAACCTGGACTTGCAAATCGTTTGTCTTTTCATCTATGAGGGTTCTGTCTGGGTCAAGTATGACACGTCCAATTAGGAAACGTCCTCGAAAATGTGATTACGTATGTTAACATGATAATTAACTTCAAAGCTTTGCTATCAAACATTTTCTGTGACCTGGACTTAAAATGGCTTGTCCTTTCATCTATGATGGTTCTGTCTGGGTCAAGTTGGAAACGTCCTCCAAAATGTGATAACGTATGTTAAGATGATAATTCACTTTAAATCTTTGCTATCAAACATTTCCATGACCTGGACTTACAACAGGGTTGGTCCTTTCATTTATGAGGGTTCTTTCTGTCTGTGGAAAAACTTATATCAAACCTTGATATATTGCAATCGTCCTTAATTTGGAAAGATTTCAATTTCCAGAATGAATAACTCTATATTTCTATTCTAATCCAGTAATCGTGAAAAACCTGTATACTTGAAAGGAAATGTGTTCCCCTTTGGTCTCAATATGCGATATTCAAATATATTATCTTCCATGAAATCCAAATGATGCTTTTAATTCATGGTTTAAATTTAAATCACAGGGATGAAATATATATATTTCTTAAATCTTTAATTTTTGCTGCTCTAAGGGATCAGAGGATTATAAAACCAATATCAAGACAATATAACTAAGTGAGCAGCACAGTATAAGTAGAAACACAAGAACAAAAGCTGTGCTCAAAGTATAGTAGTCGTTTTGACTTCAACATGGGTGCAAAAATAATGCAAATAAATCTCAACTATCTAATACATCAATGACAATAAGAATATTGAAACAGATTTAAAAGGACTTTTGTCAGTTTCAAAAAAACAGCCTCTAGTAGTATTACAAAGATCAATAGGTCTAAACCAGCTAAACTTTGACATGGGCTGGGGAACTATAGTTATTCTATTTCTAGCTACCTATTGTGATTTAATTAATGTTACTAAGCCTACATGAAATAGTCACGTGTTTCTTAACATGCAAAAATATAATCCCACATGCGGCAGAATGCACTATAACTCAGATATTTAAAATTACGCTTAATTTGAAATGATTTAATTTCATGGCCAAGTTACTTTATTACGATTCTTACCCAGTTATTTTAGAAAACCTGATTATTTGAAAAATAAATTCGTTTCCCTGTTCAATATATACATGTTAGACTTACACAAAGTATATACAGCAGAGTCCATTTATAACGAATTTCGCTTAAAGTGAATTCAGTACTATAACGAGGAGGAATGAAATCCTCCAAAAGAATCACTATTTACGTATATATGTAGTAAATTCTGATGCTTAAAATGAAGGATGCCTATAACGAAGTCAAAAGTCAATCCCCTGTGATTTCGTTTTAGACCAACTCCAATGTACATGTATGAATGTTGAATCTGGAGTCTTGTTGAATATGCATGAAAAGAACATGTGGTATTACTACATAAATCATTATACCACAATATTTTCTGATGATCAAAAGTGAGGATGTTATACATATGGTAGATATGGAATGTGCAAGATATCGATTTTTCAAAGAACAAAAAAAAAAAAAACCCTCACTGCATCCTGCAAACACACGTCTTCGCTGGTGAAAAATAATTCAACTTTTGGATTACTATGTACAGGAAGATTTCACCGCCATTTTATTTTTTCCCCCTTTTGCCCTCATCGTCACATGGCGAATTATAAATGGTTAATTCATTGATTAGAATTATAATGAGACTAAGCAAATTTAAAACAACCGAAATTGTTTGCAAGTGCATTTGTGCGGAAATGACATGGTGCAAAAATAACCCTGTGTACAGCAATTTCAGACTTCAATCATCGTTCACTTCAAAATGTCATCTAACCTGTTTTAAGAGACGGTTCAAAGGACGGTACAGAAAGAGTACATAAGAGACAGGTGGTCTCTTATTTCATGCCATTTGTATAGGAAAATCCCACTTTCAAAATCCCACATATAGGTCATATAGGACAACAAGTCCTTTAATTCTGCGGGACTCTAAGACAGGCAAGACTGCACAGGTATACATATACATGTACAGTAATACTTGGACGCGTCAAACTTCAATTACTCAAATATCTTTTCTTATACTTTTCTCAAAGTTCTCAAATTATATCTCTCTAATCTCTAAATAAACACTACTAATGACTCGAAGTTTTATGAGTTGATTTTCCAGTCGTCTTGAATAAATGTTTCCCCTTTGCATTAAAAACAATGGAAATCACTACAAATAAGTCAAACTTAAAAATTCACCTGTGCTAGTGCTCTACACATAAGAATTTTGACATATATTTGCTAATTATTGTCGATAACCAGTTGGCGTGCAAAAGCAGTGTAAATAAATCAAATGTGTCTTATTCATCACAATGTGTACAACGAAGAAACATGGTCATTGTATGCCACTGGAAAAAACCATCGTGAATCAAGAAACTCAACACATTTATGAGTCAAAGTCATAACATCTCAAACTTTTTAAAACGGTCCTTTGAACTTTGACTATCGAAGTGTTACTGTACTTTTATATAAATATACTTGAGAAGGCCTTAACATAGAAAAATTCAACCAATTACAGCACTAAATCAAAAACTGGCAGAACACAAGTCTTTAACTTTCCTCATACTTATTTGCTTTGACGTCGATTAGAATGTTATGATCTTTCCGTACAGAATATTTGACAAAACAATTTTAACTAGCTAAGCAAATAAGCACATAAGAATATAACATAAACTTGTAAAAGGAGACATCACAGCGAGTATTTTGATTGTCATGATTTAGATGTCCCAAAAGAAACAAAACATCAACAGAGAATGCATATAACATGGATTTTATCCATCACAAAGAAAAAACCAAAGCAAAAGCACAAATTTCCAAAACCAAATAAGATAAACAATATATACATTTTAAAGTGTTATGTTTCACTTTTTCCCCTTTGCTTTCCTCTGCTGTTTAGGAACCTTCCTTCTGAGTTTGGGCTCCTCCACTACACCGACAACCTCCTCCAGATCATCCTCCCAGTCCTCTTCTTCTGGCACACTGTAGTTGCTAGCAGATAACTTTGGGGAGGGCTCTTTCTTCATCTCGTTTGCTCTCTGAAATATGAAACAGTAAAAGGGTTTAAACTTGTATTTTCATGGCATAATGCAATACAATGGGATTTTTAAAACTTCTTTAATTCAATAGTCTGGGTGTTTAGCATGAAAGTGAACTATGTCGAAGGTTTCAGTGGCATCATTCAATGGAGTTCTTACGATTTAGGATGTCATGTATTTGTATTGTATGGTATTGTTGTTTAACATCCCATTCAAGAAAATTTCATTCATATGGAGAAGTCACAGTGTGCCGGTTAAGGGTGACAAATTTTGCCTATGCTCGGCACTGCTGGCTGCAGAGCAGGGAGGATTCTTTAACTTGCCAACACCTACTGTGACACGGGACCTTGGTTTTTACTGTTTCATCCAAAAGACAGAAACAGCAAACCGCTGAGTGGTGCTACATGGCTCGAACCCGGATCTTTCAATTCGGCCACGTCATGTATTAGTAGTCTGCTAGAATGAAACATAACATCATAAATCTTATGAATTTCATGTTAGGATAATGTCACTGAAACGTTAGCATTTCTTTAAGAGGTGGTAGAGTTTCGAAAAGCAAATTGCAAGTTTAATCATAGACATACATACAAAACCACAACAATTAAGTTGGTTGCTTGTATTGTTGTTGAACATCTAACTCTGGAGTATTTAACTACTTACATCACCTATGCTGTTGATGGTTAGGTTAATATTATTTTACAGCACTTTTAACAATATTTTGGTTATATTATACCTTGTTCATTTAAGTGTCTATTTAATTCTAGTAGTTGCTCCGGTCAATATTTTCGTATATTGACCCCGAGTCAAGGACAACGGGTAAACGCGTTATATTCTGACGTCATAATACAACAAGTGCTAATTGAAACGGGGGCCATTTCAGGATGTCCCCCAAACGG
>JACSZP010026113.1:0-11708 GCA_016161895.1 Pinna nobilis
CATCTCGTCCCATTGCACATACGGACAATGATGCTTCCTGGTAATTTCAAAGCCAAGCTGGCATATGTACATTTATACAATATAAATGTTCCTATTTACTTTTAAATTTAACGAAAACAGAAAACATTCGTTTCATTTCATAAAAGAGAACAATATTACATGCGGAAAAATAATACATTGTATTCAAAATTGAACCGCATTTTTTATTAAATTCCACTTCATAAGAAATTTATAGTGAACTCTTTTTCATATAGATTGTAGTATTTATCAAGTATCCGAATTCTGGTTATAGCAGTCCATGAAGTAAATGTTTAAGTCAAGTTTGTGCCATCGGAATGCAAGTTCAACGTCGTTCAAACAAAAGAAATGTCTCATAAATAACATATACAAAAGTCACAGATAACAAGTATCAATCGCCACCTCAACCAGTAGGCAACAAATAAATTTGGTGAATATTGGACACTCACACGGACCTCTGACAATCAAAAAGTGGGATCAGGTGCCATGGAGGAGTAAGCATCCCCTGTCGACCGGTCACTTCCCCTTTTATTATAAATTTGGTACGGAGTAATCCGTAGTCAAAATCAGCCCGTGAAGAACATCCTAACACAACATAATATAACATATTGGACAGAATCTACAGCATCCTATTCCTTTTATGTCATCATGTCAATTATAATACTCTATATGAAAATAATTATGAGAGTTTATCCCAGGTGCGATTTATACTCACTGAGATGGTTGGTTGGTTGGCTGGTTGCATTATTGTTTAACGTCCAATTCAAGAATCTTTCACTGATATGGAGACGTCACTGTGTCCGGTGAAGAGCAACAAAGTTTGCCTATGTTCGGCACTTATGGCCGTAGAGCAGGGAGAATTTTTTAACGTGCCAACACCTACTCGTTTTTACTGTCTCATCCGAAAGACAGGAACGGCAAACCGTAACGTGCCTCCGGCTCGAATCCCGTACCTCACGATCAAAAGTCGAATCACTGGGCCATGACAGTCGCTACACTCGCTGAGAAGAAAAGCACTGAGAAATCGTCCTTAAATGTCATATTTCAGAAACACTTTTTTCAATAACTGCAATTGTCAATGCCAATGGTTGTAAAATGGTTCGATAATTGAATAGTTTGAATAGTTTAATGATTTGGTAGATTATATTTTCACGAGACTACATATATAGGTGAGTGACCTTTGAGGTAAGTAGCATATTAAAATCAAGGGTCAGATTGTTTAGAGAAAAAATATGTTTCGAGTAAGTACTCGTTATTAATAAAAACTACATTGTAGAAATTCAGCAAAAACTTTTTTTTTATATCCAAATGATTTTATTTTGACCTAAGATATCTGGGATACATTAACTAGCAGTTTGTGAGTACCTTTTATGCTTCAGCTTAAGAGTAACCATCACTTGGTATTGTATATGACAACTAATTTTTAAAAAGAAATCGAAGCGATAATGAGTTGGAATGTAAAGCAATCGCTTTTTTAGATAAAATTGCTCGTGTACCAAGAGATATTACAAAACCCAAGTCCTAATAAACATAACAAGGAATATTAACAGTCAAAGCATGGAGAAAAATTGCAAACATCTGATGGGATGGGACCAGGTATCCGGATAAAGTATAGGTCAGGCGATGATTTATAAACTGCGGGTGTAATAAGGAAGGTCACTTACGAGCCGTTGTTGCAAAATCTCAAATAAATTTTTATGTTTAAAAAATTTATATTGTTAAATTCTTTTACAGTCCGATATAATTTAAAGTGGAATTTTAGAACAAAAAGTATCGAATGTTTCAATATTGAAAACTATATGTGCAAAATATGAAACATTTGAAAACAGTTGCTCATGAGAAATTGTTAGGTTATAGATGAAAAGAGACCCTGGTGTCATACAGCATTTACGTTTCGAGTGAAGATAATCTTTTGAAATAAAGACGCCTATACCACACGTCCTTTGGCAACCACATGTCTGTGTGTAAAAACATACTGATCATAAAGACTGCTTTTCCTACGCCGAATGTATTACATATCACATGTCAAATTATGAGGCCTGATTGATAACCTGTAAGCTAAGGAGGGAAGCAGGGATGTTATTTTAAAGTCTTACTATTCCCTGACTTTATAGGGCTGTGTACCCAAGGATTGGTTTCATTTGGTCAGTTTATATTGACAAGGTAGCACTCTAAAAGTAAACAAAAGAAGCAGGAGAAAAGCAGCGATTCAATATTTACTTTCAACTACGGATATGGTAGCGAACCAGGGGAAATATTCCCCTGATATATCCTAAAGTGAAACGGTGGGTGGCGGATTTTAAGCGCAGTCGATAGAGCCATGTGGATGACCCCCGTCCTGGAAGGCCTGTCAATTTATCCATTTTGCGAAAACTCCTCTCCTTCTTTTTCATAACGATTGTGTGATGACTGGTGCTAAATTTAAATTTATTGTTGTGGTAATGTTCTTGTTCAGGATTCATTTTCAGAATCTTTCACTAATATAGCAATGCACTATTTGTCAGAGAGGGGTATCATTTTTGGCAATGAACGAACTGAATGAACATTGAATATTGAAAGGTCTTTATCACACCAACCTTACTTGCGACATGGGAAGTTTGATCTGACAGGCTCAACTTAGGGACAGAAGAAAGTCGCGCCTTGTTGAGCCTCGATCCCTTAAATTCAAGTTCCCTCTCTAAATTTGAACCACGACCGGCCAAATAACGGCTACTTGCTAAAGGTATTGCTGCCATGCAGTTTTATACTTATTTAAGTATGAACATTGAATAATGCACATAACTACGCAGAATAATGCAAGTCATAAAAATAATAGGATCATTTTTAAGAATGCTGCTGGTAACTGAAGAAAAACGGTGTTGATGATCATTAACATTTTCTCAGTTTACTTGTAAATAGTGTGTTCTCTATCCTGGGGTAGTTCGTACCTGGGTCTTGACTCTATAAATAAAAACTGACGACCAACACTTGACTGAAGATTTTCCCCATAGAGCAGATGGCGACGACCTTCATCCAACCGAGACAATTCTTCTTAAATACATACATATGTATTTATAGTGTGTGTGTGTGTGTGTGTGTGTGTGTGTGTGTGTGTGTGTGTGTGTTTTAAGTATGATCAATTTCTTTCCGGTTGAAATATACATGTATTTATCCTTATCAGAAATGGATTTCATCTGAATTCGTAAATGTCATGCATACCTTTGGTTCATGGCAGTGTTGTTATTTCAGACTTCGAATTTCACCATATGTATGTCTAACATATGTTTTGTTGAATTTTTCTTTTAATACACTTGTTGGTTTTACTGCTGTCATGTAAAAAAAAAATCAAGTAGTATTGGTGAATTAGAAACAGCACAAAATTGTAGAAGTACTATTGGCTGTTCGAGAATTCTAGTCATAATAGGCATATTAAGTTGAGGAATAACAGTGGCCTCAACGTGGAGAACAATTGCAAATCCTATATAGGGTGGAACCAGGTTTCCGGAAGGAGTCAGCTTCCCGTGTTGTCATGTCACACTCACAGCTAACGTTCCACGGAAACCTTACGAGGTTCGATAAAATTTCGATTTCGGCTGAAAATGCCATGTGCCCGTGATCTGATGAGAAAAATGTAGTCACTGCAAATGGCCAGTGCCCAACACCATCAACCTACATCACTGAAAGCCTCCGTGGCTGAATATGGGTGGAGCATTGCGCTTCAATCCATCTTTTCTCTCACCTATAGTCAGCGCGGATTAGAGCCTCGCTGGAACTTAAGTTTAACATGTGAGACTGAACTTTTACCTTTTTACTTGCTGAAGGCCGGTGGTTTTTTCTCGGGTACATTTGTTTCAGCAATAAAAACAGACCGGCATCATATGACAGAACGGTTGTTCAATTTGGCGAAAAGTAGCANNAAAAAACACAATTTCTCCATATTTTCACACCTTTTTCTTTCTCATAAATAGTTGGTCTTACTGGCAAAATGGTTTATATTCAATGCGAAACGGACAAAATTTGAGTACGAACAAAACCCCGGCTATTTTGGAAAATAAGTCACATTTTTGTAGACATGCATTTTTCAAGGTCATTGCTTTAACGTACTAAAAGAGTGAGCCCAAACATGTTTTTCAACTGTTTATTTATATAAAGTCCCTAAATAGAGACGAATGCAAACAAACAGATAAGATCTCGTCATGGTGTCAAAAAAGGGCGTTGTCGCAAGTTCTTCAATCGAGAAACATTAGGAAGTTTGAAAAAAATAATATTAAGCGTTTCGTTCTTCTTTTATGAGTCGAGTTGTGCTTTTTCATAATCTGTTCGTTGATACATGTATTATGTAATAAAAATCTGCAATTTTATTTGAAAACATGTGAGTATACCTGTTTGACTGAAGAAAAACATTTATAATACATGTGCAATTATTAAAAAGACTCTTTTTTTCAAATCAGTCGGCCATGCAGGTATCTTGCATAAGTACCTGCAAAAAATTAAAAATCCAAGGACGAATATCTCATAATTTATGCGAAATGTATTTATATAAATATGCACCGACAGCATAAATTTTAATAAATGTAAATGATATTCAAATAAACTTTGAACAAGTAGTGTATAGAATTTCAAAATTCGGTTGGCATTTTCTTGTTGTTGTTGTTGTATATTGCGGTTACAGGAGGCGACCGATTGAATCACACACATTACCTTTTAAGGAGAAAACAATCCGGCGTGTCGGCGAAGCGCACCTTCGTTGTCAAAAGCAATGTGCCAGAAAGCACCCAGTGTCTTGACTCTACTTCAAATCTAAATTGGTCTATTCCATGTGGCGGGGAAGGACGACAAATTTGGTCCATGTTCGGCACTTACGACCATTGATCTGTTACGGATCTTTTACATGTCGACACAGTCAACGGTCAGTCAAACGGGACCTCGGATTTTTACTGTCTCACCCGAAAGTACGGAAACTAGCCGATCTCGCAGCGAGGGCTTCAATAGAGAGGTCAATTTTTGTGATGTCTGTGTCAGTCAGAGGAAGCTACTATCTAGCTAAAGTAATGATGTAGGGGGTGTAAGGTATCAATGCAATAAATTAAATGAAATTACTACGTAATGCCTGTCATTGTTTTTGACAATATTTCACACATCAAGTTACCACACAGATTAGTCTTTTCCTGCCTACACTAACCATTAAGTAAGAATATGACTGTAGGGCGAATTCCCCAAAATTTTAACATATCTACAAAAAAATATTGTGTAGGATGTATAATGAGGGTTTATCGTTTAAATCTGTCGTTTTAAGAATGTTAGAATGATCACTTATATATATATATATACATGTAACGGCTTTTTGTTCCCGTGCATTTGGGACACACCACTCGAATGTAATGATTTTCATATTCAAGCACAGCCGCCGCTAAGTGGCCATACACGTAGTTTCGGGGGTCCATCTGACGTCGCTTTTAGTCACGTGACCTTCATCATCACCTGAAGCAATGTAGGACAAAGAGGAGTACATTGTACATAAAAAAAATTGTTTTCTACTGTCTGAAAAGCATTGTGAGAAGCATTTCTCTTTTACTTCCAACATCTCACCATTGTTACTAATAATAGCAAAAGCCCTAATTTCTATCTCTGGCACGTGGTCACTCAGCGTAATACTCTCTTACACAGTAAAGAGTACCTGGATTCCAGCAACGCTATATTGGAACCAATGGTATATATTTTTCTAGCCTACATTTCGATGTCAGCCTATCAATGATGAAGATACTAAATTTTTAGAATAGGGGACAATATTTAAAAGTTTAAACTTCATTTATTTTACAACGATTGACAAACAAGTTCAAGTAACTTATATTAATGTTTCTCGTTTGCTCTGATGTCGGCGTGCGGGGGTCCTTTCTGTGGGAGGAGTACCCGAAGGAAACCGACGTGTCCGAGTTGGCAGCCACCATACCATCTCACATACTACCTAGGCAGATCCGAGCATCGAACCCGGGTCGCATTATTTCAGAGGCTATATCACATACATCTTATTATGGTATCTTTCAGTATAAATTTCTCTCCAATAAACATAACAACCTGTGCCACTTTTCGTTGGCAAATGTTTTCTAAATGATGGAAACTCGTTCTTTTTCATTTTTGTTGCCCATCACCAGGAATAGTTCGGTAAGGAAAGTCACGGGCTTTCCCTGTACTTGAATACGACAAATGACACGGAAGATAAAAGATGTTTCACTGCATAGGTATAGTATCAGCATTATCTTCTGCATTAAGATAGGTCATAATTACTGAAGCCTGTGTCAGCTGGATGCCACCGCGATAGGGCCACCTATGGCTTAAATAATATGGAAAATGATGTAAACGCTAATACAACCACCGAAACAAGGCAGAGCTAACCAGTTATCGGGGTGTATCCACCATATTTTATCAAAGGGACTTGACATAGGCGTTTTTTCAAATTCAGTTAGGACTTCTAAGATGATATTGTTTTCCACACATAAGCAAAACGTTGCTTCAAACTCCAAAATCAAAATGTCAAAAATCTCCCCATCGGTGGCCTCCTAATAAATTCTCACGAGTTTATAGAACTGAAGGTTGGTTTATATAGTACACCTTGATGACAAAAACTTGTTTGCTAATAAATGTGTCTGATTTGCATTCTGCACACGCAGGTAATGTTGTACTTTGTAAACTTGAAAGTGAAATGTGAGATCTGCGGTTTTAAATTTTTTATTTGTTTTGCAGATTTATCTCTCGACGCTACCTAGATGTGGGTTGATAGCTGATACGCACACCTTTTGCAGTATTTGTCGTGGGAAGAAATTTGAATAGGAGATGGAACAGTTTTCTGTCGACAAAAAAGGGAATGTACGACACACAGCACTTGTTTTTGACACTCTCCTTATCTTTAAGGTCAGGTTATAGCAGAGAAATATTGGAAACTCGATCGGTGAGCTTGTGAACCACTAATGGCCCCTTACGACAGCATACAGAAATTTTAAAAAATGCATAATTTAAAAAGATTGAGAGCTAAGTCCCGACTCAAAAATTAAGATCTAAATTCAAAAATTCAAATCTAAGGTCTCGAGTCAAAAATAAAGATATAAATTTTAAAAATTGTAATCTTAGGTCAAAGATTAAGATCGAAATCAGTCAAAAATTGAGATCACAAATAAAAGGCGTTGTCATATAAATAGACACGTGAGACTAAAAACTGTTGTTTCTTACCATTGAAAAGTTATATCAATCTCGAATACATTCGTTTACAACAAATCTACGGCCAGCGGTGCCAAGCATAGGCAAAATCTGTCGCCCTTCACTTGTACACGGTGACGTCTCCATATGAGTCAAAGATTCTTAAGTGGGGCGTTAAGCAACAATACAACAACTACAACAACCAATCTCTATGTATGTACATAGATCTTGACAGATTGCAAACATACGACTGATGAAATAAAGCTTCGGAATGAAATTTATTGACGTTCAACAAAATTATATAAAAAAGATAAATAAATAAAACTGAAGAAGTACCTAGGGATATTAGAAAATTGAAGTCCTAATAAATATGACATATTGGGAAAAATAATGCTCTCCTCTTGGAAAACAATATGAGAGTTTAGAGATTGTAGCTCTTCTGCTCTTGGAGGCGTATTTGGACGTTGCATAACAAAGAAGATTGGGCTGTAAACGTTCATCATTACCACAAAGGGTAAAGTATTTATTTTAGGATGGAGAAGAATGAACTTCGACTTCGATTAGATGTAGATACCAAGGTATATTCTTTTTATAGCGGTTAAATAAGATATATACGAAAAACAATTCTGATATACAGCCATACGCGTTGTTATCTAACGAGAACAGTCCCAGCTTCTTGTACACTTCGCCAGCTAATCGCGTCTTCACACTGAAGAGTTATACAAAGGGTAAGTGTCTCAAAACCGACGTATTGCAAACCACTTCGGGATGGGACCAGGTGTCTGGATGAGTCATAATCTCCTTGTTGACATGCAACCCAATAGCAAATTTTCCTGAGAAATTTTACGACTTAAGTACTATATCAATGTCAGTTGTGTTCATGATCTGGTCAGCAAAAAGTAGTCACTGAAAAAGTTCGTGTTCCAGATGATCATCCACCAGGGAGAGTCCATAAAACGTAAGGCTGCATCTTTTGCTGTAAAGCGGAGGGTCTATACGGAGGTCTATAAGCAACGTTAAATGAGGAGTTTTGGATTCCAAAATGCCTGTGAGAGCCCTTGTGTTTTCGGCATACCGAAAGTAAAACTTATTTTTTTATATAAACTTGGTTTTGTAAGCATTTCAAGAAATGTATCAATATAGATGGTGTAATGAATATCATAAGGGCTTTTTCTGTTTATTCGCATGTAATACGTCCATTTTGCCCTAAATGAACCGCAAACTAGATTCATCCAAATTTATGACACATACATTATATATTTAAATGTTTTCACCTATGTGCATAAAGTAGTGTTTTCTACAGAATTGCGTAGGCTGGCAGTGATGATTAAAAGATGTCAAATTTCCATACGTGTCGCTATCTGACCCTTTGGTTTATCATGCAAATATATGAATACATGGCCGTGATAAATTCCATGCTAATACCTTCAAAATATGTTGTGTCTTAGTATGCATTTGCAGTTTCTTCTTCACAGAAATATTTTTCTGTTTATAAACTTTTCAAAGATATATAAATAGACGAAACATATGACAGGTGGTCTCAGGCGACTCAATACTCTATAGATACATATATTCGCTAACTCTTATTTTAACTCTTAACATGGGTTTAAACAATCTTTAAATTAGCACAAAGAGGATGTATGATTTTCAATAGATGGGTTTTCATAGGCATTATTTTCCAAGAGTTATTCCCCTTTGGCGGCCATGTTGTGTGTCAATACAGAAACTTTCTTCTTTAAGAAATCAAATGTGATGACATAGTAGATGTAAAAAGAACATAATAATTTTATCAAAGTTACTTGGTTAGATTAATGAAGACCTGAAACAAATTTTAAATCCCCACACAAGTTGTTAACACTATCTAAACTTAAATAATACCTCATTAGATTTGGCTGATTTATGCAGGAAAATATTCAACCTGCCACTCAACATGGCCACAAGAGGGAAATTAATCTTGCTATTGGAAACCCATCTATAAGCGGTGCTATACTTTTTTTCAAAAATAGACTATAAATCACCATGAGTGACCAATACTGACTGTATATTTACAATGGATTCTAGCATCCAAATGACTGACTACAATTGATCTAAATAGTCTCATGAATAAGGTTGTAATAGCATAGAATAGTGGTGGGTAGTCTGCATTTTGATAGTCTGTTGTGAGGTGGTTTCCTCTGCGAGATTTTTCTTTAGGCGAGATTCCGTTTGACACGAGTGACCTTCCTTTGAAGTGCACGATATGATGTATGTGATATACATGTACATGTTCTTGAATTTCCGCATCATAGAGAGGACTAAAGACACTAATATTAAAAGACCACTGATATTGATTTACATTAAGGTTTTTTTGTTGTTTTTTTTTTGCGATTTTCTGTTATGATCTTTTTTTCTTTTTTTTTCCTTTTTTGCAAATATGCGCGTTTAACAATTACGGACACGCAAAATCAAGTCCACGCGAAATTTCTGTATGCCATTGAGAAACTCAGAAAAGGGATAAATTACGCCCCATTATTATGAAATATAATGGAAAAGAAACGGTGATTATCATTGAAACCAATGCGTCACCAATTCATCTGCTGTCTTATTGAGGCTTTTTTTCAAAGACGTTCGAAGGAGTTGTCCAAATTTACTTTGCTGTTATTAAAACTCTACTGTGTAGACCAACGTAACGTTCAAAGGGAAATGCTCTAATATTCCTCTGCTATTGACTCTATAAGAAAATGTTTAAAAGTCATAAATTTTTTAAAAAAATATCAATTCAGAAGAACAAGAATGTGCTTCATGCATAGTGCCTGAGTACTTTAAATACAACAGTAACTTGTGTGCAAAGTTTGATTTAAAGTTTGACATACAGATGTTGGAAACGCGGATTTAAACTATTGGCTCCTGGAACTGATCAGCACAAAACCATGAAGCCAATATTGAGTTCACAACTGCATATGCCCAGTAGACATTCATAATTTAGTTCTGAGGAGCATGTACAATACAACCTTATGCAAATAATGTTAGAAGTGACACAAACAAAAATTGTATATGTATGTATTGCAACTATAGTGTAGATAACTTTATTTTCGCGCATACCACATTTCGCGTGGTCATCACCCTAAATTTATTCGCGAATATCCGAATTCGCGTTTATAATCTAATAAACAAACATTTAAGTTCTTCTAATGTAGAGCATCGATCGTATGACAAGTGCAAGTGAAACATGGACAGTGTGGCCAACGATGTGTCATTTAATCAACAAATACATGTACCTTCAAGAAGCTATAACGAATGCATTGGTGAATAAAAGAATGAGGGAGGCGTAATTGACGAATAATACAGATATTTTGCAGATGCCTGTTGCATGCCACTTACTCGCGAAAAAAAGGCAATAAATGTGTATCAAATTACGCAATGAATCTGAATTTGCGTTTGATAAGCCTCGCAAATTAACGCGAAAATATATTTCACGCGAAATAAAAGTAATCTACAGTATACAGTGGTATTCTCATTATGAAGCCAGGGCTGGGTACCAAAAACAACTTAAGAATTTACGTCTGAAGATTGTCTCAACTCCAACTTCTCAGCCATTCTGAACTCGGCTTTAGCTGGATTTGAGTAAATTCCAGCCTTAACTAAATAAATTCGCAAGTTAATGGAGCTGACCCAGGTAAACATGTCTTCAAGGTACATATATATTCAACACCAGTTCCATTTTTTAGTATTCCCTGTTATCAATCGATATAAATATATCCTAAACCGAAAGTGTGTAGCTCTTCTGATAGTTGAGGAATATATTTTCTTTGAGTAAAGAAAGAGGTTGGATTGTTTTCCTAAAAAGGGCACATTCTTCCCAAAGTCGTAAAGCACTGATTTTGTGATTTTGGGACTTCTGCATTTAAAAGAGATATATCATGGCAACATTGCTGATATACAGTAATAAACGTTGTTGCCTAATGAGAACAGTCTCACAGTCTTTTCTACCTCGCTAGCTAAACGTGTCTCTTTTTAGAAGAGTTCTACAAAAGGACAGTAACTCGGAATCGTTTTAATCGAGGAGGAAACATTGCGATGCACCTTGCACACGAGTCTTCCCCACATGTCGGCAAATCGATTAATAATTATTCCCCGTATTTTAGATACCCTTTTATCATTTTAATCTACCCATATAAAAACACCTGTGTATGTTGTCACTAGATCGTATCAATGACATGACTCAACACGATGTTACGCAACTGGTGGATCTTCTTACCAAGGCCATACACGTTATAAAATACTCATCCAGACGGCCATGCTTGAGAAGATAGAGGGTTTTCAACTACATGTATATATAAAATTATGTCAGTCAGATAGTCAATATATTCTGTATGATTAGGTTGACATTCAAATTGATTTTTAATTTCTTTTTCTTTCACCTTTGTATCAAGGTTATAAATAGCCATAATCCAGATCGTTCCCGATTATTTTCCCTTGCCTATCAAAATTCAGACTTATTTCTCAGATAATGTTACTACACGAAATCACAAATTGTTACT
>JACSZP010026121.1:0-11896 GCA_016161895.1 Pinna nobilis
TTAATAAAAAGAATTTTACTATAGTAAATTTATGTGGAGGTATAATAATACAATTTATATGAGAAACACAAGAATGACACAAACTATAGTCATTCAAATATAGCTCAATATGTTAAGGATTTAGGGAGTTCCTTAAGTTCGTCACAAATTACTTTTATGGTTAACAAATTGTAAAAGTATCATTACTTCTTTTTGAAGTCAAGTTGAAAGGATGCACTTAGAGCGAAACGATAAGGAATGAAGGCTTTATACTCTTAGAAATATTTAAGTGTGTTCTCAAATAAGTAAAATCCTGAAACAACGTATTTATTTTGCTTTTGTAATCATATGTATATTTCCCCCCTCTCTCTTTCAATATTTGTTGATATTTGTCTTTAGTTCCTTTTCTTGCTGCTTATTTAGATTGTTTATATATTTGACATATAGTTTTATAAGAATTTTGTTATCTTCTTAAGTGATATTATTTTTGTTTATAGTTCTTTACTAAATCATTTTTGCAATATATTCGATCCAGAACAATTTCTTAATTGTTTAACAAACGATTGTAAATGTAGAAGGCCAATTAGAATAGAAATACTTATAACTTAAAACATATTTCGAAATGGTTTATACATTAAGTTTTGACAGTCTCAGGCATACAACACAAATAAATTCCAGTGCAATTAAAATGAAATTATTTCAAAATTGATTCGCACCAAAGTGAATGTTCTATTGTACATGCTAGAAAAACTACAAGTCGAACAGACGTCGCAATGACAAGGCTATAAAAGTAACAATTAAAATGTATACAGACCCACGTAAGATCTACTTTCCTCGTCTACAAGAGAGAAAAGGCTCAACGATCTGTTATATTTTACTGCCAGGGAGTTGAGGAGTTATGAGGTCGAAAGACATAAAATGCAGCTTTGAAGATGTCACACTCAGAAAAAATAAATGTTATATACATCAGTTAATCGAGTTCAAATTTTATATCGTAATTTAATTTTTAGGAATAATCATTCTCTACTCTTCTTCACACAATGCATGTATTCAGATGAAATGTCAACACAACATTGCGAAAATAGACTTTTCATTTTCATTTTCCAGTTTTTGTGTTGTTATTTCACGTCCTACGTAAGAATCTTTCTCTTACATGGAAATGTCATGGAAATCATGAGAAGAACTTGGATGTGTTTCTTATGCTAGTAATTTGGATCATAGAGCAATGAAGGACATTTAACGAATCAGGAGTCTTTCACTTAAATGGTGACGTCGGTGTTTGTTGGTGAATGACTTCAAATTTGGCATATGCTCACCTCTGACGACAATTTAAATAGTAAAGGTTTAACATGCTGATATCTATTGTGAAATGGGACCTGAGTTTTACTTTCTCATCCGAAGCACAATAAAAGCCAGACGCCCCGGTGATACTCTAAACTCTATATAACCAGTTTACAGAGAAGCACCCTAGCCAGGTTATTATGGTTTGTGTGTCTATGAAACTTTCCCGTACTAATCAAGTGTACACAGTTTCCTTAATGACCGATAAACATGATCTTAGGGGCTTGGTTCTGATTCTCCTTTTACTTTCTGTTATTTTGTGATTTGGTGGAAGCTGCTGTCCGGAAATTTATTCTCTGTCATTTTGGTTGGAGCTGCTGTCCTGAGATCGATGGTTCGATTCCAGGCTGTGATCGAATTTGTACTCTATCTCTCAGATGAGACAATAAAGCCCATTTCAAGTAAAGAACACTTTATAACCACACTGAATAGCATAATATGAAGTGCCTAGCTAACACATGTATACAAAATATGTACCTTATGTGGCTTAACACAAAATAAACGAATTTTCAACAGATTTGCGTAACAAATAAAGTTTGGATTTTGTTGTCGATTTTTTGAGGATACATACAACTTTTCTTCCGTTTTCGATCAGTTTGGGGGAAAATCATATAAAAATAATATATCTATATTGAAAGCGCGATTGAAAAGTACATCAAAAGTGCAAAAATTCTTGATTTTAAGAAATCTAAACACGTAGGAAGTGTAAATAGTCATACATATTTAAGTTATGCGTCGGAATATAATTTTCATGATGATAATGAAATAATGGTAAAAGTACAAATTAAAAAGAACTCCCCTGAAAAGAAAGAATTAATTACAAAGGTTCTTGACCCATGCCGCAGTGATGCATTGAATATAAATTCATTTCTCAATATATAATAGAACACACATGTAATCAGTACTATAACAAACATTTAATTTTTGTCCCATAGAAATAACTGAAGAAATAAAGTTAAGACTTTTTGACCATATATATGTATAAATGCAAAGAAAATACTGTTTTGCAAAGTTATTAAATAAGCAAAGAAACATTTAAATATGTAAATCAAAGATATACATTCGAGCCTACTTTTATTAAACCCAGATATAATCAACTCCACATACAACGAAGGATATTCATCTCGTTATAGCAGATCTTCGCTATTCGAAATTACAAAGTAATGCATGGAAAGTGTGCCGAGAAAAGAAATTTACGAGTAACAACCGGTACCTCGTTACATGCGATCTCGTTCTTTGCGGAGTTGACTATATTGAAATCCCGCTCAACATGAGGTGATTTTCTTGGCTAAATGACTTTACTACTTTTTTCACTCATATTAATTGAGAAAAAGAAATCCCCTTTCGTTTCAATATATTCGGATTTGACTGTAGCTAAGGGTCAATCAGATGCTTCTAGTTGGAGCACTAGTTGCTTAAGACTAAATCCCTTCGCGTTTAAGTAAGCAGATGTTTACAAGACCAGAGTTATTTACGGCAATCTGATCATGTTTGAGGTTTGATTGACAAGGTTGTCATGTGAGACATAAACCATGTCCATTTCCTCATTATATGTAAGGTTATAATGCATACTTGTCTCAATAATGCGACACCTGCACAATAATATAAAAATATATACACATATCATTTGTAGATAATTGTACTGTCTTCGATTAAATGTACAGACGAAGGACAAAGTATGTAGTCTATCGTTAGCCCATTTCCTAGAACTCCATTTGTACGTTCTTGTTTAGAATAATAACACGATATTTATATTTATATGTACATTGTATATTTCCAGTTTTATTGGTGGTATGTTTGCACGAAACCTATGATACTTTCTGTAGATAGTACACCTGATAAAAGTACATTTTTAAGTGCAAAAATGATCAATATAAGAACGATCAGATTGGAAAACGCTAGATTTGTCGTTTTACAGCTACGGGAATGTATGAAGTTTAGGTTTAGTCAAAACTGAGGTGATAACAATAATATGAAAGGTTATGTAGAAATGTCTCGGAGTGAGGACATGTTTTTATTTGCAAATGTATATGTACAAATGTATATACTTGTAGGGGCAGGATAGACAGCAGAGTATACCATGCTATTCTCATACGAGTGTTAAATCTAAAATACTGTAAATTCGGTTTTATTAAAGATACATTTGGACTCATTCACAGAATTACAAAATTGAAATATTATATTTGCACCAGCATATAATTAGAGGATGTAGCTGATAAAATACAAAAAAAAATTATGCACGAAATATATAGATATCGTCGTTTAAAAAATCAAAAACACACGATTACGGGTTGTATTCATTTCCCGCCAATTTAACAGACATGACCGATGCCTATAAGTAGGGGAAATATGCGGACAACACATGTCCAGCACGGACATTTAAACGTTGATTTGACCATTATAATATGTAAATCGCTTAATTATATCCATTTCTACACGATTTAGTCGTTATCTCGTGTACGACAAATTTTTGCTAAATGAGTCCAATTGTACCTTTAACAAAAATTTTATTTTCGCGTAGAGTCTTGCTCACGAAAAATAATTTTTCAGTTTTAATTCTTGTCCGATAGTTACATATAATGTACATTAAACATCGCGAAGAATGATAAACCAACGATTCGTCCAAATTAAGTTGCCCGAAAAAATTCTAGACTATAAGTATTTTGGTTAGTCTTCTACAGTTAGGCCAGAAGGGAAATGCAGTGCCGTTTCCTTCTGTCCCCCATCAATCACAGCGTAGTTTGTTCCCGGATCTTTTTGTCGATGAGAATACAGAGATTAAACTGAATTTTGTGTAGGTCAGTGTCGAGTTGGAGTTCCAAATTCATGTTTCCCTCTAGAAGATGTATTTAAGCAGAGCCTTGGTTGTTCAACTTATGTTGGTAGGGGACTTGCACCTATCATCGATCAAACACTAGAATATTGTCCTTCAGTTTCTATAACAAATAATTACTTTACTTGAGTAAACTTTAAAATTTTCCTGGTTGTCCATGCCCAGCCTATATCGTGATACACGATTGTTCTATAAAATGGCAAATGATATTTTTCTACAAAAAAGAAAGAACCATCCCCTAAAAAACCAAAGACTTTCTCATTGTCTTATATATTGTAATGTTCAATTATCGGGTGTTATGTGCATGACAACATAATTAGATACTCGTTTAACATCAAATGGCCATTCAGTTTGCGGACAATCTTCCATCTCACACGGACTAAGGCATTTTGGCAATAAAACAACTTACATAGGTATTTTCATTTACGCCAAAACGTTTAGTGTCTTCTATACTTTAAATTAAGACCTGTTTTTTTTTGTGAGAGCTAAAAGGAAAGTTTTACATGCAAAGTTTCATCTAGGATATCTTAAACACCCCTTAAATAGTTCGTTAGGTGCAAAAACAGAAACAAGGGAACTTTCTTCTTATTTCAGAGCAAGTCTTCAAACCAAGATCAACCATGTTCCAAATTGTGCTATGACGTGCATTGGAAAGAACTAATTCACATGCATTTTTGTTTTTTCTTTCATTTCATCGTATATAACGCGCAAGACATTTCTTGTGTAAAACGCACACTACCAGAAATTCCGCATTGTCGTCGGTTTGTCTTCATAAACTTATGAAGATTAAATAATACAACATCTGCAATCCAATACATGCATCATTTCGAGAGAATTTCAAAAGAGCCGGATATTTTAATGTTCAGTGCGACCAATGCAAAACAGGTGTATGGGATATTAAATTTGGAATGTTTTGATCAAAAGCTATGTACGCCTTAATTGCTTATCCAATTAAGTGTGGTATTAAATGAATAGCAACTCATATTTTCTGCTGCGGGCACATATGGTTCAGTCGTTACATACTCGATTCCTGGATTAAGAAATAAAAATCCAAGTTTGCGGCTGGTCTTCAAATGATTCTTTACAATACTTGCCCAGAAATACGTTGTTGAACAACAATAACAACAACAAACAAAAAAAAAACCCTTCGTCATGCCCAGACCTAGTGCTGATTCATGACTTTTACCTTTCAAACATACTTTACGGTTTAGTAAATTCGAGAGGTTTCCTAATCGCAGTCAGCTCCGCAATTAACGAGATCGCATGTAACGAGGTGTCGGTTGTTACGAGAAGATTTCTATTCCCTGTGCACTTCCATGTAATTTCGAATAACGCAGATCGGCTATAACGAGATAAATATCTTGCTCTCTTCAACTTCGCTATATGTGGAGTTGACTAAAAATACCGCAAATGTTGCATGATGACAGGGGATTTTGACGGATCCAGACACCAGGTCCCATCCAATTCGGGATAAGCACTTGATACCCGGATAAGACATAAGACAGTTATAATTCTTAACTTGTCGTATCAATTGGGACTTGCAGTTTTTGATATTCACTGGTAAATATTTATCATACTTTCAAAGTTATTTCATGATTATCGAATTTTCTTCAATACGGTACACGAAAAAAAAAATCATTAGTATAAGTCAAATTGTCGATAATTGCAGCAACAACTGAACAAACAAACAAAAACTTCTTGAGAAACTTTGTTATCTCAACTTTAAAAATTACAAAACAAAATAAAAATTGACAAAGAGATAATCAGATGGTCTAAAGGGTGCACTCGGCAGTACGCACGGAAGTAAAAGGAGACTATAGATCTTATTATTCGTTGCTCTTGAAATATGATTTATTACTTACATAAACGCTTCTGTTAAACCTTACACTGTCTGAATGAGTGATTTGAGTATTGTATATACAAAAGTACTCCACGGTGCAGGATTGGTATTAGTAATCCGAAACCAAGTTTCGCTTTGAGCCGACCTAAACGGTGTAGCATAGTCGTATTGATAGTTGACAATGAAATTAATATAATGATAAAGCAATTTGCATTTTAAAAAAAAGACACTGCTTTGTAGCCACTTCTGTACTTTTAAGATTTAAAGGACAACCCTGTCTTTCCATACCGACTTAACCCAAATGGAACAATTGGGACAAGGCCCTAGAGAATAACGCATTACTCAGAAAATTTCAAATTTCAAGTCAATTAATACCATTTAAGTACTTTTATGTGTTTTGAATCTTAAGAAACTGATTTAGATTATGTTGCTATTGATGTTATTATTTTAATTTTTGGTATCACTTTCGTCAATGTCAATCTAAACCTTGGCGGATTCTACATGGCGAAGTTTTAGTAAAGTTTACATTACCATATGCATTAAGTATCTTGTACGTTCAAAGTCAATCCTCGACAGGGTTAATGGGTTTTGCTGTCTCATCCGGTCAAAATGAAAAATGCAGAACCTTTCGGCGCCGAATTAGACTTGAACTCAGGTCCATTCGCTCCAAATGGTTGCTCCAGGTTCACGGCTCTTGTGGGGAATAATTTTTTAGGTCAATACTTTCTCCGTACTGCGTGTGCCCGTTCCGTTCAGTGGCTTCGACCATGTATTTAGCTCACCATGCAGTCAAAGTATAGTTTTCACATCTAACAAAAGAGTTGCACATTTCTGGACATTTGATCAGATGTCAGGGTTCATGGTCTATGGCCTTACAGTCTCAGATGTTCTCGTACTGGAGGCTGATTGATGCTTATTTGAAAACTTATTTTATTTATTCATACACATTATGAAATACATTCACTAATTCGTCCTTCTCTCTGTTTTCTGTCTCTTTACGATCTCACATTCTGTTTTTTTTTTCATAATAAAGCTAGCTATTTGTATGATTAAATATCTATCTGTATATCTATCTATCTTTTGTTTGTCTCTATTTATCTACCCATTTTAGAATTCTTCACTATCCAAAAAAAAATCATATCTTTAAAGAAGGAAAATATATATTTGTTGAAAAAATACTTTTGAGCCTAAAAAATAAACACTTTCACATTGTAGGCTTGTAATACACCTAAACAAATTGAGAGTTGGGATCAAAGTAAAAGACCCCCTTTCAATGAATATTTGATGTAAAGATCCTGTGTGGAATTGATATAACCTAATGCATATTGGAGTGACACATGTAATCGTTATCTAAAGGCTGGATTGTGTGTTATTGATTGCTTGGTTGCATTCTTGTTTAACGTCCCACTCAAGAATCTTTCACTTATATCCAGTAGTCACTGAATGCCGGTGAATAGAGAAAAGTGTGGTCTAAGTTTGGTGCATATGACCGTTGAACAGGGATGGATCTTTAATGTGCCGAGACCTACTGTGATATTGGACCTCAATTTCGTACTACCTCATACGAAGAACAAGGACAGCTAACCGCAGTTAGGCGCGGATCGAACATACAACCTCAAGATCAGAATGCAAACAGGCTAACTACTTAGTCACGGTGGCCCCAAGTTTGTAGTTTAAATACACGTGTAGTAAAACTATCCTTCATTAAGGTTTCTTCCTTAGAGTAACTGTGACTTAAAGGTAATAAGAATACAATTGACATGTCTTTGTGTATTTTTCCATTCATTAACTCTGTCCTTAAAATTTAGATTTCAGATAAGGATATATGTTGGCTATGAATGGAATAGATAGTGAACGACCCTTCCTTAATGTTAAGATGTACAAGGATATTTCTATTGTTCAACTCACTCAACTTTCCGATTATCAATGGCGTCTTTTACATTATACTGTAGGACAAAATGAAATAATTGTTTATAAATATCTTTAAATTATCATTTACGCCCCACACGACAAATTCTAGGTCACATACGGTAGGACCTCGTTTAAAGGACGCCTCACTTAGGAGACCAACTCATTGGAGACCATCCACCGTTTTTGTGAACTTAAAAGCAACGTCTAATTGTATTTGCACCAAATGTTACTGGTGTAAGAGAAACTCCAGATTATGTGAGCAAATCTTCAAACTATCTTATAAAGTAAGAAACGAAAGTAAATAACGACGAAATAACAAATGCTATCTTACAATGCAGGCTTTCCCTATATATGATGTAAATATATCACAAATATGGACAGATATGACAAGGTACATTCGGTATATGAACATTTTAGATACAGAGGAAAACTGCTACTACTAATGACGAATGGCTAGTGTGACCCGATAAGAGTCAACCTTACTTTTTTCTCGGTTTTTGATCCAAATTTTTTATTATTTTTATAGGTCGATATATATGTTTTTATCGTATATGTCAGTACAAATGTATGCTGTAATAAACGAAAACCATTAATATTACCATATGCATTTAAGAAATTGCTGCTTTTATCGGTCATTAGTCATATTATTTCACTTTAATTGAGTGATGATGGAAAAGAAATGAAATGAAAAGATCTGGAATTTCATAGAATATATATTGCCACTGAAAGACGAAACTCTATATAGAGACTCGCTGAAAGCATAGTTATTCCATATCCCCGCAAACAGGAAACAGTTGCCTCTCTTGCCCATCCCTAAAAAGCATATACAAATACAAACGTGAAAAAAATCCGATGAAACTTGTGATCCGCAAAAAAAGATAACACTTGCCTTACTGCAAAGGTGATAAAGTAATTTCTCAAGGTTTTCATCGTATTTATACAATAAACAACTGTTTGGAGTATTTACGCAGTTTTTATGTGTGTACAAAGATGCTTGGTCCCAGGGCAGGATTTAACCTACATACACTGTGAACGAGTTGGCGATCTGTAGAGCATTGTTCTCTATCGACATACATGTGTCTGTGTATTCAGAAATACACAAAATTCCAGTCGGTCAACGAATGTTGAGATGAGTTTTGAAAGATTTTATCATTTGATAAAATAAATTCAACGAATATTTCAATATTCAATTTTTAAAGGCAACTTCCTATTGGTTCATTGATTAGAGCACTGGCATTTACATCAGAGGCATCCACGTCGTTCTAGTCATTCTAGCCGCGTCCAGTGGACGACGCGAGCAAGGTTCTGAAATTCACAAAACATAAATATAAGTGGAGTAAAGTAAAGAAAAAAAGGACACTCAGTTGAATTACATTTATTTGAATCATTTTTACGTGCCAATTTTACAAATAGAATTGAAGTGCGCAATATGGTGATTTGGGAATTATAACGTTCTCAAAAAGGAAAACATATGCTAATCCCCGAAGGGATCGGACCAGGTGTCCAAAGAGTCAGTGTTCCTGTAGGTATGTCAAACCCGCCGCAAAATATTCGTCAACGAGATAAAACAAAAAGAAACTTGATTTGTGGGCAAACATTACCATCAGAAATATCACAAAAATACACAAAATTGATTTTTACACATTTACCTCAATCTAGTAAGCGCACATGATTAATGCATATAAAGTTTAGTCCATTCTACAATGGAAAGTAAAAACAAATCAAATATTTTAACCTACATGTACAAATTTGAAGAGAATGGAATCATACTCTGTTGGACAATTCTGTACGTGAATCTAGTAATCGTACTATGTGTACGGCCATCAAGACACAATCAGTAAAACCCCTTCGGCAAGCCCCCTCATTTAGAAAGCTTCTCGTTAGTACTTGCTAGTTCTACCCAAATAGGCAATTTCCGAAGAAATGACCTCGTCCAGTGAGGCATATATAGAGTCAACTTATATTATGTTAAATTACAATCACTTCACTACCTCTATTGAAAGCACTTTCAAAAATGGACCTCCCTCTGAGGAGAAGTTGAAGGGGTGAGTCTTTTATATAGAGACATTTACAAAAGAATGAAACGTGTGATCATTGACAGTAATTGAAAATTAATTACTTTTGTATTTGAATAAAATGGTGCATGAGGATACAAAATTATAAGGATGATAATAATAATAACCAAAAGAAATAACTGCGATGTAAAAAGTGAAGCAAAAATATGAATATTGGCTTACCAGGTCAATATTTCACTCGCTAAGTTTTGGAACATTTTGAATTGTAATTAGTCTTTCTATTGTTTAACGTTTAACTCACGATTTCTACAACAATAGGATCAATGCCTAGTGTGTAAGTTTCACAAATACATGAAATTAGACAAAAATTAATTTGGACACTTTTCAGAAATGCTTAATTGATTGTAGCACCCTTTGTCTTTCTGAAATTGAATGTTGATACTTAAATGTCGGTTTCATGCTTTTATGTAATTGATTTCATTATCTAAAAGAACCGGAAAAAGGATACATACCAAAAAGCCTTGATCCTTGTTCCGGTCATGCGTAATGCGACGGAGCGTGATTTATGAATTAAAGAATTCTCATTCAAGAAGTAAACTGTCTATTGAGACAAAATTGAAACTGATCGGTCCGCTTTGTCGTAAAAAATTTTTGACAAATGAATACTGCCAACCTATCAGATAACGTGATCGATCTCTTTATGATTTATCCGGCTGCACCTGAACATAGAGAAATAACGAGATAAATTCTGTGCCATTCTTTGAATTATTATCCAAAATCTGTCATCAGATTGGTGACACTCTAAGTATTTTATTTATGAAATATTTGGCATATTATGTATCAGTGTGAGCATACTGTAAATACATAAAAAATAAAAAAAACTGATTTAAAATCTGAAACAAAAATGAACAACACAGGTGCGTTTTACGAACGAATGACTTGGTACATTAATTATACAAATATGTACTCTTTGTTTTGTAAAAAGTTAAAATCATGCTTTTGAGAAATACAAAGTATTTGGTTGTTTCTGATATGTTTCTTTTAACTTCGCTACATGGTGTTACGAAAAATAAACATAAGCATGTTTATTGAAGGTAGTTCTGGCGACAGTTACTACATATTATTTAAGCTATGATGCAAAAAAAAAAGAAAAATTCATTGCAAACATACAAACTTTAAGCTTTCATGTCGTGTGTAGTGATTGAAATCTTTTTTATTTTGAAGCTTAAAAAAGAGCTTAATTACTGGTATTTTAATGAACAAAGTTCATTTTCTCTAGTTCGTATGAACTTAATGATAAAAATGAAAGTGCCAAAGAATCAAGAAATATCCGAAACTCCGAATTCCATATGATACCAGTCGGACGATTGGTTGGTTAATTGCATTGTCATTTAATGTCCAACTCAAGAATCTCTCTTATACCGTATGCCGATAAAGAACGACAAATGTTGCCTATGTTCAGAACTTATGGTCGTAGAGCAAGGATTCTTTAATGTGCCGACACGTACTGTGACAGTACTGGACCTAAGATTTTACTGTCTCATCCGAAAGACAGGAACAGCGAACCACAGCAATCTTACTTTCAGACGACAAATTTCACGCTAACCACTAGGTCACGGCGGTTCAGTTCCATTCGGGAAGTAAAACTGTCTCAACATGGAACGCAATTGGGAAGCCCAAACGCAATGGGACCAGGTGTCTGGAAGGAGGTATCTTTACTTGTGAACATGTCACCCAAACATCCCATGGAAAGCTCCGAAGATCATTAAAATGTCAAGGTCTGTAAAATAGGTCTAGATAGAAAGAGTCACTGTTTTTAGTCGTGTTCCCGAATATCATCTGTCATTCTAGAGAATTGGACTTCATGTTATTACATGAATTCCATATATCGACCCAAAAACGTTCAAGCGCTCAACAACGTACTCCTGTGCGAGAACATTATAAGTAACATGTGAATTTTCTGCACTTTCTGTGTGC
>JACSZP010026121.1:16384-27041 GCA_016161895.1 Pinna nobilis
ATCGTCATCATTATAATCACAATTATCATGATTATTATTGCTATGGTTATTATCATTAATACTACCATCAATTTAATTAGCATTGTTATGACTCTATTGATCCCATTTATGTTGTGATTATCATTTTCATCATCATGATAGATTTATCAACACAATCTTATTATGAATATTAACTTTATTATAAGCCTTTTTAAATAAGTATCATTGTTGTTATAATAACTTTCTCTGTAAAAAAGTAAAGACGAATTAATATCTTTAAAGTTAAAAACCTCTCTTTCGGCAACTCTCTGAATCGACCGGAAGTGACATTCTATTCGGAGTTCCCCGTATAGCGTTTCGTCGTTTTACTGAATACAAATTATGCGACTTCGATTTTGTAACGGGGAATGAACTTCGATTTTGTAATGGGGAACGAAGGAGCTTGAGCAACGTAACGTAAAGTGATGGCACGTCAGCGATGTAACGTAACAAAGATAATACATTTTGTACTTTAATCTAAAATCATAATATGGCGCTCCAAAGAATCTGCGACCAGAGATACTGGGTTCTTACTAAATTGCTACCATGAAATATACTGTCTGAAATTATATGTTACATGGATTTCACTTTTCAAAATTATTCTAATTGCTACTTAAGTAATGTGAAATGTAATTTAGGGCTTGCAGATATTTATAAAAAGGTTCCAGAGATATACATACATTCAGAAATTCACTTCTATTTCTTTAATATCTCATCCAAGTCAATGCTCATATTAATTGGCAACATCATACATTTTGTTCACCTTTCATCTGTAGGGTCTGACATTAAGTGACCCATTTCCAAAACGTACTGAACAAAAAATACCATTCAATGCCCTATTATCTAAACAGCTCTAAATGTCAACGTCTCCGATTGTGAGTTGAGTTTGTTTAAAATAGATACAATTTATTCCAATTTTAAGAGCCGTATATCTCCCAAAGTAAAGTCTTTGATTGTATATAGACCCTTTCTCCAATTCAATAAATAAAAGCAAATCTTTGTGTAGGATTGTTTACATAGAAACTTGAGTGCTTATCTCTTTAACACGCGGATACATGTAGGGGTCTACTACGCCGACCTTGTCCTATAACTATAAATTTTGCTGTCTAAAAATTTTACTTTTATCATCAACTGATATTAAATCTATTCTTTCCTTTTCCATTTAAAGAAAGTTTTTTTTTATTCCCAGTTTTTCAAGTACGACCCATACCTTATACTTAAAGGGACTTTCCTGTTCAATGGAATACCTTTCCTTGAAGGTCAATAAGACAAAGTTCAATTATTATTTCAGTTTAAAAATTCGAGTCTCGAGTTCATTACAGTCTAATTGGTCATATCTCGTAGCTACACATATTGGAAGATAGACCAGATAAACCATTGGCCCAAATTCAGTCATAAACATCTATCTGTTTGCGTTTTGGTTTTCTGAGAGGGTGCACTCGTTTCAATGTGTACCTTTTCACTTCGTTGGTGTAGGTCATAGATGAGACACCGTCCTTAACATAGGTCAACATTGAACATATGATATTCCAAGAAATAGATAGAATGCAGTCGGAAAAATATGCAACATTAACAATGGTACATCAAAGAAGATGAGTTATGAATAACTGAATACAATTATGAACACAACAAGAACGTATGCATGTACATGTAATTCGAAATTTGACTTTTCAAATTTCAAAAACTCATGTTCTAGTTTTGTGTTCTATGCCGTACATTGTAACACTATTAATGTTTTTTCTTGTGTAGTATTATTTTGTGCGTTAAGTAGCGATTCGCTAAACATGCACTAGAGCCAGATAAAGTAGAAGTAAGGTATAGAGATCTAATAACATAATAACTACCGACGACTCGCGTGAAACGTATTGCACTGTTGACGAAGTAAAAAACGGAAAAGGTAAAAGTTATTAATCAACATATAGTGACGTCCATATTTGCGAAACCACATCAGTTAGATAAGCAATAGGAATGTGTCAGGTAAAGAGACATCAAAATACTCATTCATAAAAACATTAATATTCTCGCACCTGCCGAGAAAATTGCACTTTTTGTTGCATTGTTGTTGCACTTGTTGTTGCAAAGCCCGACTGGATAATTTCTCAGTTATTTGGAGACATCAAGGAATTTCGATGAAGAGCCTAACGTTTTGGACTTTTTTCTTGGGGGGGGGGGGGCAACACCTACTTCGACATAGGATCTTGGTTATTAAGAACCCTTCCGAACGACCCGTAATATTGGCTTTCAAATGTGTAGCGTTAGTTGAGCGAACATTTTTCTACCTTTGTTAAAGACTTTGGGCTGTCGGGATCGGGATTCGAAACCAGTCCTTCCACACGGAACACTATCCCTCTAACTACTGGACAACCATTACGGTGGGACAGATTAATGAACTGAAAAACCAAGGTGTTAAATAATCACAAGGCTACGACGGAATCATGTGCATACATAACTAGCATGCCATGCTCAAGCAAGAAATATGAGATCTGATAATTTATGAGAAGAACAGCCATGATCAATGATAGGACTAATTAGTCCTAATGATTAATATAATATTTCTCATAAATTACCAGTACAACGCAAAAGTCCTAACGATTATTGCAATTTTGTCGTAAGTTACCAATACTCCATGACAACCGGAAGTGTTTACCCTTATCAAATTAGGTCACCTGAATTAAGAATCCCACCGTCATGGACAACCATTTTGGCATCTTTCCTAGGACAGCTGCAAAGAGGTCATTTTAGACTGTAGTTGAAAGTAAGTTATTTAGCAAGAGTGCCATGACTATTGTGAATTAAAGAGCACACAGTTACCTCCCTTCAGTGCTGTATGTTAGGAGTACCATATTTTAAGAATTAGACCCTTATTTTTAGAAGTCTAAAGAAGTCACTAGAAAGTTTGAGCTTGGGTAAGCGATTCGCAATAATTGTGAAAGCCCTGTTGTCAACTCTTGTGCATATTTGGCGAATTGCCACGGAATAGCTATGTCAATCGAAAACAGACTTTTCAATCCAAATTACCATTTTTCACCATAAAAAAGCAGGAATATGATAGAGTTTTGAGGATCTCACCTAATACACGTTTGGCAGGTAAACCAAGGACAGAACTCCATTTATAATATCATGTCCGATGCTTATCATGCGTGTCTAGATTTTTTTCAGGGGGTGGGATACGGATGAAGGCAAGAAAAACAAGTGAAGTTAATTTTTTTCTTCTTAAATAATGATGGTGTTTATATCATATGATGGGGAGGGGGGAGGTTGTTGGCGTATCCTCGTATACTTATACCCATGGCGGAGAATACTATTCATAAAGATCTCGCTCCATGAATTTATCATTTATTGGTCTGCTTGTCATTAAGGAGTATGAACTATTTGAATAAATGTCTTCTGTCGACCTTCCATCAGGTATGTGCCTGACGAGACTATAAATGACGGACTAAATGGTAATGAGCTAGTATCATAAACACGTCTATGTGTCCCTGTGACCCGGCACAAGGCCCATGTCTGTCAACAAAAACCAACTCAACGCAAGATGATCGAATTCCTTGTTTCTGCCATAACTGCCTGTAAATAAATGAGTCTTTCTGATCAGTTGAAGCCTCGTGAGAGGGCAGCCTTGGCTCATTGGATGGCGCGTAAGCCTACCGATCGTGAAATCTTGAGTTCGAGCCCCCCCCCCCCCCGGGCTACAAGTGGTTTTCCCTGCCCTTTGGCGAGATAGTCAACTCCATGGTAAGTAAGTGTCGGCACGTTTAAAGATCAAGCATCGCTCAATTGCCATTAGTGTCGAGTTAAGGTCTGGCGATGTCTCCATATTAGCGAAAGATTCTTGACTGGGACTGGACTGGACAACAAAACATTAAACCAACCAAGCCTTGAGAGAGAGAGAGAGAGAGAGAGAGAGAGAGAGAGAGAGAGAGCATCTAATGCCCTGTAAATGATCCAACATAAAATTCCAACCATGCCTTTTAAATTCTTATCCAAACTGATATAATCATTCACTTAAGATACGGGATCGTGTATGTCTCTAAAAAATATGTGACAATCTTGCAAACGGTCTCAAAAATGCGACAGCGAATTACAATCCGCAATCTGATTACATTGTAAACAATAAACAGCGTGATTTATCTAATGTGGAAATGTTAGGCCTTTTTCATTCCAAACCTCCTCAGTTTCCCTGATAATAAATTGATAAAGCTTAAACACGCGTGTGAGGCTCCAACAATTGCTTTTCTACCGATAATGTACACATGCAAATTAGATGTTTACACAATCGTGCAAACAGTGATTAATTACTAGTTCGCGATCCGTTTTCTTTCTCCGATCTGATAACTTTAAACTGTAGGGTGGATTTTTTATGAGACAGTTTTTGACATTATTGAAAGGCAAACACATTATTGTGTATATCGCAGTGAATTACGGTCGACTTGGATTCGCGATTTCTTTAACTTTACGGTAGTGTGAAATTATTCACTAAATGGTACACATTCACGAATGAATCGCTGGTCTATGTTTAACTTAAACTGTACTGAATTTTAGGGTTTATATACTTTTTTTTAGAATATGAAGATAGATAGGACAACATAACACGAATGACTAACCAGGTAAATGAGTTAACATAAACTTGAAAAATTACCGATAAATCATGTTTTCCAAACAAATTTGGGTAAAAAAATGCCCTCGTAAAACTGCTTATTCACTATGGATAGAATGGAGTTCCCAAAAATGTAGTCTGGAATGAACAAAATGAAACACGGGATAGAAAATGACATTAAAGGGAAATTCAATTCAATAGATATACAAAATAAATAAACGATAAAATGAATTAGCCGATTTCATGGGAAAGTTTATCATAATGATAGGTCTGTCTATCATGGATAGATGCTTGATCTGGTTTTCTTCTGAAATTCAACTTTTCAAAATAAGATCTCGAATTTATCGCTCATCACCAGTATCGACATTACTTCATACTCTTATTGGGAAGAGTGGCAGCTCGATTAGCAAGAAAATGGTCCCAAGTTTAAATCTAACGAATAACGAGTGAACCTCTGTCAGTTGGACTATCTTCTTTTCCATAAATTGGTGTACGTCAAAAGAAAAAATCACTGCCGGGTGCTGCATCACTCATAATTTATAGACTTGATTTCCACACCTCCACTAAGTTAAGTCTTTCTCTGTTAAATTTTCACCAACGTCTACGCCCACCGTCCCCGGAAATGGTGTCGATCCTGGCGACCGACGTGTTGCGAAATAGGGGAGATAACTGCCTTTTTAGGGAAGGAGAACACTGTCTGGCAGTAGATGTTGGAATGGCGAACGCATTCTGATGATATCAGATATACTAACTCTGTATCATTCTGTCATTTTATATATTTAAAGCATCGATAAAATAGTTTGTAGCCCGCAGTATATAGATGTCACGGCGATATAGCTGTAACGCGCCATTGGAAGTGACACTAAAGAACGAAACGCTTGCCGTGCTGAGAATATAAAATGAAAATAAAACCGGTCACCGGAATTGAAATGATCGTGTCTTATTTACTCTACAATAACAATCACTGCCCATCTTAAACGTTGTATCATCTACATTAATGAGCTATGATGGGTATAGAATACTCCTATAAAATTCATCTTAAGTTCATTTTGTGAACTAGACACGGATTTCTATGACTCAATTTTCAATTTTAATAATCTACCCCCTTTTCAACTTTGACGTATGCGATTTATAACGTTTTAATTTTCATCTGAGAAATTAATATTCTGAAATTTTCAGACTACATGTACCACCCACGAAACGTCCCACTGCGTTGAATGGGAATTGAATTTATGACAAGTTTGATCTGTATCTTAGATTCCTCTTTGCACTCGACAAATAATAGAAAATTGACGAGTGTGTGATTTGAGTTTTGCTTGGGATTTAAATCTCCTTTAGGTAGACCTCTTCAGTCCTGCGAGCTGCAGCGCTTGTATTCTTAATATCACTCTTTATTTCAGACCAGAATGCAATTTGTCGTTTTATCGAGTGCATTTCAGTCTTAATTCATTATTTTTGTTGAAAACAGAAAAAGAACTCCGGCTTCAATGCAGCTTTATAAAACAAGTGTCGAACATTGCAAAATGAAACATCACACGGGTAGAGCGTAGGCTAGTAAAGCTCTGAATTTTTATAATTTCTCGTGAAAAAACACATGTCTCCCCTATGAAAAACTTCGATTTTTCTATTAATTCGTGGTAAAATTTAGAGTCTCCCCATACATTTTTTCGAGGTTGGCAAGTCTGGTATCATGAAATAACCATTGGAATATTAGAAAGTTTCCTCTGTTTATCATAGTGCAAACGTCTGCCCACAAAGACATTACTCTGCAAACGATAGATAACAAGTTTTAAAGAACCAAAATAAAAAAAAATTCCTGGAAATTTAGAAATTGACATCATCGTATTGTTGAAATATTAATACCATGCTTTCAATGTAGTCAAATGGCCTCACTGTTACTGTATTATTTGACAATAGTTCGTGTATACCAGTATTACTTTGATAATGTTGTTTGGCCTTCATGTCTACATCGATTGTGCAAACTACGAAAAGAATTGTTTAAAAGGTCTATTCAATCCGGTTTATTATTGCATGTTTTAATATCCATAAAAAGGGAAACTACAGCGTTCCTTTTAAATACAGCTGATGCGGAAGTACCCGCGAGGTCGAGCCTTACTGTAACTGTGTTGACATAACGGAGAACATCTATTTGTATATGTAACATGTATTTACAACAGAGAGAGAGAACTGACTTAGTTATAGACCAGAGGTTAATTCAGTTAAAAATGCGCGACCCACATTTAGGCTATTTGTGTTTTTAATCCAATTTTGTGACAACAAATTTGATGTTCCGATAGTTCAAATTGTGTGTCGAGTTATTAATTCGTACCCATGTTCAATGAAAAAGTTGTTTTTGCCTGAACTGTGAAAACAGCAATGCAACCATGACGGGGGTATTGCGGGCAATCAGTGATTTGATTTGTATGGAAGGTGATAATATTCCACACCCTAGGGGGCGCTTTCACGCCACGATAGAACAAAATATTTTTGCCCCGAGTGCTAGAGATAATCAAATTGCGCTTATCATATATGACGAGCATTGCCTAGTTCCACATAGAGTAATTTTGATGTCGGCATGGTCGACCCTGTCAAAATTTAGCCCCAGGGGGCCCAATGTTTGATTTTATAGGGGTTCATAGACAGTTAAATTATCACTTTATGATGGTAATTTGTACGGGTGTTGACTTTTGAAAAACCATTTTCTTTTATCACTATTTTAATCAAATAATACTGAATCCATTTTTCTAATTATTTGCTTATCATAGTACGAATTGGCCATGTTTGATTGTTCGCAATACAACTTACACCTTTTACACTTTAACATAAATGTGAAATATCAAGGATTTTCGGTGGAGGCAATTTGATGTCGTTTGGTATGAACATAAAGTAGGCATTGTTAATGCTCCTTATTGATATCAGATACAGAAATAACTTTTATTTAAGAAAATAAAATACAAAAAAAAACCAAAAAACCAAAGAACAAATTTGAACAGAATTTGAAATATTTATCACACCTGAAAATGTATTTATCACTCGGCAAGATGCCTCTCCACAGGTGTTCAACGAAAAGTTACTTTTTTATTAGTGTCAAAATCAACCCCCAGGGGGAACTAATTGCACTGATAACCGATCTTAATTTCTTTTGTCCTGAATTAGTAAAAACATGAGAAAACTTTTAACGCATTGATGTAAAACCCGAGCCAATGAAAAGCTTTTGATACTTTCGATTTTCAAATGAGAAAAAAATATTTACGAGTATTTTATTGTTCAGAGGAATTGATTGTGAATCAAAGGCATCTTTGATATGTCTAGACCAAACATTCCACTTTTGTAACATGATAATGTTTTATATTTATTGATAGATTTTCATCAATTGAAAGTATGTGCGTTTATCATAAGATAATTTTATTTGTTGCTAGAATCAAAGTCCAGAATAAAGATTGGTTTCAGAGAGAGAGAGAGAGAGAGAGAGAGAGAGAGAGAGAGAGAGAGACATTCAAAAGCGGATATACATTTGAACATGCATTCAAATATTGACGTGGTAGGCCATTTAGTTCATAAACTGATTATTAATCACAACAAAACATCGACAGCTCGATTTTTGACATATTTCTGAATGGGTACCTTTTCTGGGTGATGCGTATGGAAGAAATTGCCGTCATTAAAACAGAAAAATGTGCATTATTTTTCAATAGATTTACGATTGAGGTTAAAATCAAGTGCCACATCAAGTACAAAAATGATTGTTTATAAACATAGCTTTACATTTCGTGATTACAAGAAGTGTATTTAGGTACCGTCACAATTGCACCTAGACGTATGCATATAATCGTATTCCTGATTTTATCAGTATCTTTGAATGAATATGCATACATGTACTTGTATTAGATATATGTATTCAATGATCTTGTTTTCAGAGTTGTAAATGTTATCTTTAAATTTTTCATTAATGCCCCAGAAAAACGGAAAGGAAAAAGTCAAGGGATCTCCTGGCTAATTATTATTCTGTGACTTTGATTTTTTTATCTGTTTTATCACAATGTCTTGAATTTATCTGGCATGTCAACTGTTGCACTCATGCAACGAATAATATATACTGTTGTGAAATTATCACGATTTAGGAAAGCGGAAGTATTCTGTGTAAAATAAAATAGAAAATGATGTATGAAAGTAAGTTCAAGGATAAATCCGTATATACAAAATACCATAGTCCATTTACTACAAAAATTATTTGTGGTATCTTTTAATAAAGTACATGTAGTATCTTATATGCGCTAATCAATTTCTTACTGTTGATTTTGTTGTCCCTTTGCCAATAACACAATACTTGTGAATAAATAACCAATTGGCAAATGCTTGGTACTTACGACCATTGAGCAGCTTTGCTCGGTACTTACCACTATTGAGCAGTTTTGCTCGGTACTTACCACTATTGAGCAGTTTTGCTCGGTACTTACCACCATTGAGCAGCTTTGTTCGGTACTTACCACCATTGAGCAGCTTTGCTCGGCACTTACGAACATTGAGCAGCTATGCTCGGCACCTACGACCATTGAGCAGCTTTAGTTTATGAAGTCAATGTGCTGAACAAACCAGCAATTTTGGTTGCATTTGTTGGGAAAAAAACGTTATACTCAGGAATACTATGTATTATGATATCGAATCGTGATATGCCTTAGTCGTAATATGCCTTTCAGTGTCAAGATAAATTATTTGGCGATTTCATGTACTTCATTTCTGCCTGGAGGAGTTTTCGCGAACTAAAGAATCTCGCGAATTAAACCGAGTTTATACTGCAACGATGCTGGCCAATCTACAACACAATATTTCGTTACTTTTTGCAGTAGAGAATATGACGTTACAAAAGTGGAATATAAACTCGGATCTAGTACGAGTCGACACGACAATGATATTACCGATTCTACTTTTTACGAGATTTTTGTTAAATCATAACCTGTTCTGCTAGTTATTCTAAAACTCTTCAATATTAATACGTGTATATAAAAGCCAAATTTGATCGATTCATTTAATTGCTGTATGTGATAATTCATTCCTTTTGAATATTCAACGTTTTAATAAACATGAAATACTACTTAATTTCACATGAAGAGAAAAAAATTTAAATTTTGAATTGACATAAGATATAATGAAAAGAATGCTTCACCAAAGTTTGTCTTTGGTTTGAATTAAATGCATGAAAACGGCGAAATCTGTAAAATTACCAAACAGCCGTAGGATGTAATTTAATCGCGTATCAGTGCCATGTTTACCAGAGAGTTAATATACACATGAAACCGATAACTTTAATTTACTTTTTAAACAAAAATGAATCTGTTTCAGCGAGAGGGTTGGTCCTCTGAAAGTCGATTAATTAATTGATGCCTGTAATCAAGGATTCAGAGGAAAGTTGACCTAATTTTCTCCATGAGTCAGTGATGAGTGTCCTCATCGCTTTACAGCCATCCTTTTTTTCTGAATCATAGCAAGTTTCTCATACAGTCAGTGTGTATTAACTAATGTTTTCCTGTTCGTCCTTATCATTTAATTGATCAGATATGTTAGAGTGGTAAAGAGGGTTGACATCATTAAATTAATAAATAAATGGGTTGTCCGATTGGTCGATCATGCGTGTCAGCCTACAGAGGACACTAGTCATGGCTTGTTGATTAGCATTGACTAACCGACCTATAATTTGTTTGAACGTTTATGTTTTGTTTATGTGCTACATCACTTTCAAAATTGTTTCAATTAATTCTTCGGGACTTGTAACTGACGCAATATCTACCGTTTTTTTTACACTTGCTTACTGGATTTCAATGTGACGAAACATGCTTGACAGAGAGTCTCGGTTTTTTTAGTAATAATGCATGTTGTAATTTTTTAATGAATACATTACATAAATATCATGCAATAATATACAAATTAGTACTTGTATTACATTTGATACTAATTGCATCAGACTTCATAGTGATATGATCAGTAAAATGGCTTAGTGTACGAGTATCTATCACGTTACTTTTTCATATTGGTGAAGTTAAGTATCGA
>JACSZP010026142.1:0-11761 GCA_016161895.1 Pinna nobilis
CGTGTTCATTTATCTTATGAAATTATCAAAATGATTCATTTGAAATAAAATTTAAAAAATATACAAAATCTCCCTATTTAGATTTATCTAAACAATCATAATTAGCCTACTTCACAGAAGATTGCAAAAGAAACACGTGTTTGTAAATAATTTTGCCTGCATCTATACAGAGACGTACATGTATATAACACATGTGTTATATGTATACATCTCTGATCTATATAATTAAAAAGTTTTTTTTTTCAAAGATATTATGGAATAGATATTGGAAAACGAACTGAGAAATTATTTTTATAATATTTAATAAAACTAAATAAAGTGAAGACTGAGCCGAAAATATGTACCGAAATAACCAGTAACATGTACCGAAACAACTTTTTTTCGTGTACCGAAACGACCTAAGTCTTTGTACCGAAACGTCCTTGTACCGAAACGTCCTGATACCCTGTCTCTGGTTGAAGTGCTAACCGTTAAAATAACAATCCAAACATAATAATCTGAAACAACGCCTATTTACAGTGACAAAGTGTCAGAAGAAATATAGAGCGGGGCGAAACCACTTGGCGCGGAACCACTTAGGACGAACAAGGATCGGGGCGAAACCAACCGATACCATCAATCATTCAATGGCATCAGGATCATGTCAACAATGTCATGATGAATGTGTCATCGAAACATAAACGTCCTGCACCCTAGACCTAGTCACTATTCTGTGCTTCATTGCCTTGATTAATTTTTCTGCATTTCATACATAACTACTACCTTTTAAACTTGTTGTAAATGCGATAAAACTTTAATTTACTACAAATTTTTCGTTTTAAAAATCAGACCATTACCAAATCTTTTTCACTTTCCGCCATGTCTCTGGAACGAGTACTTCCGGATAACGTTTTTCATTTTGATTAGTTGAAAATTTTCTTCATTGCCCTAAATAAATATGTATATTTCATATTTAGTTATTTCTCAACCCTAGAATTTCAAGTGAAAAATCTGATTCATGCTTATGAATAATTCACATTTAAAACCACCAATATTAATTTATTTTTAAGCCCGACCCTGAATACACATGTTATGTTGTTTTCCGGTTTCGGATTGACCTTGCTTTGGAGTTCGGTTATGTAAAACCATTGTAGTTTTCATCATCAAAGAATAAAAGACAATTCTGATAACCTCACAGTCGAAAATGGGAACGACACAGTCAGCTCCACCGTCAGAATCAAATGTTACCAAAGAACCAGAGAAGAAGTTGAAAGCATGTTGTGCTTGTCCAGAAACCAAACGTGCAAGGGATGCTTGGTAATTCACTTGTTTATTTAGTTCAGGGATTTTCCACTGTATCATACGGGCTGAAATCAGGCCCCATTCCCAATCCAAAATCAATGCATTTTTTCTCAATTTGCAGTCAAAATTTCCCAATTGAAGTCAAATGTCGATGAATTTGAAGATATTTTTGTATTTTTACACAGTTGTATGTATTTCTACTAAAAAAGTAATCATAAATTTCTGTTTCTGCGAGTGCAGAACAAATGTAAGGCATACCTGTATAAGATTGTCTGGCGTTGGAAACTGTGGCACCCATTGGTGAACCTACATCAGTACATGTAGGAGTACAGGGATTTTTTTCCTGTCAATTTGGGTCCGTTATAAGGACCCATTCCCAACTCCAAATAGTATCTTTTTTTTCCCAAAAAGTGATTCAAAATTCCCAATTTGCTACACTAAAAAAAATTGAATATAATCTTTCACAAAAAAAATAGCAATGAAGAAATTTATTGTGTAATTAATCAATTTAAAGCCATTACATCAAGAGAAATCAAATTATAAACAACAAACCTAAATAAAATGTTGATGTAGTACGTAGTACATGTATGTGTTTAATTTATGTTCTTTTAAAATTTCCCAAACTGTACCAAAATTGCGTTAATTTTCCCAATTGCAAGGGACCCGGCCCCATTCCCAAAGAAGTGAAAAAAAAACCTGGAGCAAAGTTCAACAGGTAGATTGATCCCTTATAATTCATTTTCAGCTTTCATGTAGGCTAGGCCTAGGCCTATTGAGTTAATATTAGTTACAACTGCAACGAAGAAGGTATTTTAAGTTAATATGTGACATGTTGCAATTACAGTTGTAACATGCAAGGAAAAATGTTGCCAAGACTGGGACCCGAACCCAGGCATCCTGCTTACTGTGTGGTAATTTCTATTGAAACGTCAGGGTCATACTTCCCTCCAGAGGTGGGAAGTATGACCTCAATGTTTCAATAGAAATTAACTGTGTGGCTGCTTTACCAACTGAACTACCTGGTCTGTCATGTCTAGTCCCTATTACACTCTTCCTCTCAAATACCATACAAGACTCTCAATCCCTTTCAGGGTTCTGTGAAGGGTTGTTTTCGAATGTTGTTGTTTACTGGGCGACAGTAAATGACAGCATTTATAAGAACATGACCCCCAACAGAATCCCAGAAGGGACTAACAAGACTAACAAACCATGGGTTATTTTGTTGGGCACCAATGTAACAGGCAAGGAAAAATGTCAGCCAGACTGGGACTTGAATTCGGGCCTCCTGCTAACCATGCAGCTGCTCTACCAACTGAGCTACATGGTCCATTATTGCCAGTCCCCATTACACATTTAATCTTGTCCTTTGGAGATTCTGGTGGGGTGGGCCTGTTTTCTTATGCTACCATTTACTTCAGTTGGCTGACAACAGTAAATGACAGCATAAGAGAACAACCCACTACAGAATCCCAAAAGGGATTACAGTTGAAGTCTGCAATGTAGTCTCAGACATTTTGCACCAAATTAAGTTCATCCCAAACTATTTCGACCTAATTTTATATAGCCCCATTCACATTTGGTCCCAAATTTGATTTTTTAGTTCACATATATACAGTAGAATCTACTTAATTGCATAGACTATTTGTAATAAAAACTTGCACAAATAACTGAATTCTGTGATTTAAACCAATTTGTGACAAAAAAAATCAGAGAAACATTATGTTTGCTCACCAGAGCCATCCGTCCATCCATCCATCTGTCGTCCATCCATAAACTTTTCACATTTTCAACTTCTTCAGAACCACTGCAGGGATTTTGATGAAACTTGGTTGTGTTGAAATGGCCCATTACAAGTATTGTTATTTTTGGGTTGGATCCACCCAAGGGTGGAAAAGGGGCAGTGTCAAATAGGTCCGGATGGGTACCCTCCTTTGAGCATTTTCTTCTTCAGAAGGGCTGCATAGAATGAAAAACTGAATGCATTTGCATGGTACACATCTTCTAAGCATGTCGTAAGGACTAATTTATGGGAAAGGGAAGGGACAGCTAATTAGCATTCATTGTTAACTATTCTATGCTTTCATATTGGGAAAATTCAGGTCATTTCATGGTCATTTGGAACGTTAGGACATCTACTGCATCATATTTTACAACAATCAACATTTGACGATTACCTCAGTTTCTGAGCACTAGCGTGCAAACCTTGTCATTCTGCAGCCCCTTTTACCTATAAAATTTGGTCAGCAGATATTAATTGCACAGTCAATTAAATAACAATTATGTATGTCAGACAGATTCAGGGCATCAACCACTCGGGTCATTAAGCTAATCCATTTTGAACTCAGCTTGTCAAACTATGAATAGCACGATGTATAGACATCATATGACTTGGTGTGAAACAATGTCAAAGCAAAGTCAAAGGGAGCAGGAACCAAGATAATCTGATACTGGACTCAAAGTATGGGAAAAGGGGTTAAGAAGAATACTTTTTGAAATTTTCTTTAATTAAACAGATTTTTTTTCTACAAATACTGCTTCATTTTAACATTGAATGAATGGTGTTTGGTTTGATGTTCTCAATGTATAAAAATGCAATTAACCAGTATGCAATTAAGTAGACTCCCCTGTGTCAGTAAATCAAAGGCAATATCATTATGCCCCATTCCCCAAAATACACAGTTTCTCCCCAAGCCCATATAATGTGGTGATCCCAACACACTATTTCAATTCACCACCATGCTATCTGTACGACCCCCACCCTATTTTTCTGTCCCACCAGCCTATTTCATTGACATCTCTAGAAATCATTTACTTATTTAGAGTGTTTGACAGGTTCATTCACATGCAAATATTACTTATAATGCATCTTCTCTGTGGTCAACACGTACTGTAAACTGACTACCGGTAAGTGGTGCAATTTACATGTATGTTCTACCACCGAGACTGATACATACTCATGATACTGACATATTGTTACACCCCAAACACATTTCATTATGTCTCATGTGATTTTTTTTCTGAAACAGATTTGAAAGGGAAAAAAATCATATGTTTTTCTCTTAAAATGCCTGTCATGGATCTGTATTGTGAGATTGTTGTGTGTATTGGTATGTATTTGGAAATTGGAAAGGAAAATGAAGGCTGTTAAGTGGATCATACGAAGGTGCCTCCCTTGCTCTTTACAGTGTTGCATGTACCATACTTGATTTAAGTTGGCGAGCTTTGTTAGATCACCTGAATAAATTCAGATGACTTATTGCAATCCGTTCCATCCGTCATTGTCTGTAGTGCACAGTGTTTTCCCCAAGAACTGGCTGGTAGCCAAACTGACCGTTTGAAACGATTTTCTGACCAGTTCAAATCTAAGTTTCAAAACTTTTTTGTGGGAAAAACCCCCATATCCCCCTTCTTGGCCTATTCAATACGCCCCCAGATCCCCTATCTTGGCCTGTTTGATACACTTTCAAGCCTGTTCAATTAAAACGAAGGGAAAACACTGGTGCATCGTCCATCGTGCATCATCCATCGCGCATAAACTTTTTGAAGCATTTTTTACTGCTTCTCAGAATTCAGTCAGCCAATTTTATCCAAATATTTGGTGATAGGGACTCAAGTTTGTTCAAACCATTCCCCTAGGTCCAAAAATGGTCTCACTCTAGGGCCAAAAAGGTTCAAATTTTTCAACTTAAAAAAATCTTCTCTGAAAGTACAAGGTCAAATAAGCTGATTTCTAGAATATAGCATCCTTTTAAGGTGTAGATTTAGGTTTGTTCAAGAGAAGGCCCTGGGGTAATTTTTTATCAGGGATGAACATTCACTCAAGTTTGTTCAAACAACCATTTTCACACCTCCCCCCCCCCCCCCCCCCCCCCCCCCCCCCCCCCTCCCGTGTCCAAAAATTGTCCTGTCCTAGGGCCAAAAAGGTTCAAATTTTGCAACGTTAAAAATCTTCTCTGAAAGTAAAAGGCCAACTATGCTGATTTCTGGAATATAGCATCCTTTTTGGTTGTAGATTCAAGTTTTTTCAAGAGAAGGTCCCAGGGTAATTTTTGGCCCCGTCCTAGGGTTGAACATTTCATGTAGGGTTACTATAGGATTTCTCAATTTAGGCTTCTTCTGAGGAATCAGTGGGTCAATTTCAACCAAATTCATTACTCAGGTGACTGTTAAGGCCCCTTGGACCTCTTGTTATTGATTAACAATTTAAACTAGTACATTTGTACACATTCATTGTTCATACCTGTACATTTGATTTGTTGGATTGTATTAAATTTGAAATTTATCTTTCCAGCATCATTGAGAAAGGAGAAGAGAACTGTCAAGATCTTATTGAAGCACACAAGAAATGTATGAGAGATCTTGGATTTAAAATCTGATGATGTGTTAGGTAGGTTTGTCATTGAATACCCTTTATAACAATAATGTTCATCAGTATACATAGCATCACTTGATGCGGTGGGACTTGAAGCCAGTACCTACATGTGCATTGCTTTGCAAGTGTATTACATGTCTCTTAGTATGTTTGCTTTCTGATCATGGAGTCAAGGGTTCAAATCCAGCCAGGCTGATATTTGCTGTCCATATTCTTTTCGCATAAGACAGGAAAAACCAAGGTCCTTTGGCACAGTAGTTGTTGACATGTAAAAGAACTCTCACAGCTGAACTGCCGTAATTGCTGAGCATAGGCAATAATTGTAGCTCTTCATCGGCATAGGTTGATGTTCCCATACAGGTATACGTGAAAGATTCTAGAGTTGGACGTTAAATAACAATACAGCTAACGGTGACCAAACCGCCTCTTAAATTTCTGAAAAATCATTTTAATTTACTAAAGGAGTTTTTGTATTATCAGAGTTCATATTAAGTGGGTCAGACTACAATTTTTAAGATTTATTTTAGATAATGAAAAAATTGATATGCAGCAAAAAAAAAAAAAAAGATCTTGTTGGTCCCTGATCAGTTCACTTTCATATTTTGCAGAATGTTGATATATATCTTGTAAAATGGAGATGTGTATGTCCACAAGATTTTGACTTTTGACTTAGTATTTTTTGTGACTAATGTATGGGACATTTTAACACTTCATTTCTATTTTTTGTATAAGCTCACAGTATGGGGTTACTTTACAACATTGGGATAGAAGATAAAATAAAAAATTCTAACTGCTCCAATACGTTGAACATCTTTTTTTCAGATACATGTCTAGGAGTCTTGAGTAAATGTTGCATGTCTGGAGTTCTACAAATCCATTCAAATGTTGATGAATGCTGCAATACCAGGAGTAATAGTGACAGGAGTGACAGAATCTCTGTAAATAAGTGTGCATTATTTATGTTTCTTTCTGGAATGTGTATATGCTGCAAAGAGATGCCTCATTTATGGACATTAGTTAGGTTTTATAAATAAATGTACAATTTTTATGAGAATTTTGTTGTTTTTTCTAGTTCAGGTAGACATATAAAAGACTGAGGAACAAAGATAGAGTGACATGATCATTGATGTCATTGAAGTAAATTAAAATTTGAAAAAATAATTATTGCATATGAATTGTACCTGTAGTAATTGAAAATGAATAGAATTATTTTGTTGCCTGTTATTATAAGATATTCTTGTTGAAATAACTCAGTGTTAAAGGAACAAGCAGTTTGAAAGTACATGTACTACTTAAGCAATACATGTCCCTTACAGGTATGATCCAATATCTTACAAAGGGAAATAACTCAAGTAAAAGTATGTCAAGTTTGACTTTAGTAACTACCCATATTGAAGTTGGGCACTAGTTTCCAGTTCCAGTCAGAGTGTTTGAACACATGGCGAAAAATGTCTGGAAAACCAATTTTCCTACAGGGCAATAACTGATGTAAAATTAGGTCAGCCATGATTAAAGTCGGACTTGACCTTTAGCTACCCATAACAAAGCTGATTTTCAGCTCCATATCTGATTGCACGGTGAAAAAGATACCAGAAAACTGAAGCTTGATAGACTGAAACATGGGCAAACTAGTAGTCCGACACCCTTCCTGATATTCTTGACGATAAAAGAGGTCTGATGGTCACTAAAGCTGGTGGAACCACTGTGGCCTAGTGGTTTGCATGTTCACCTTCTGACCGTGAGGTCATAGGTTTGAATCTGAGCTATACTGGGGTTTGCTGTTCCAGTCTTTCAGATGAGAAAGTAAAAACCTGAGGCTCCATGTCACAGTAGAGTCAGCACTTTAAGAACCCTCCCTTCACTACAGCCATAAGTGCTGAGCATTGGCAAAATTTATCGCCCTTCACAGGCACACAGTGACGTCTCCATATAAGTGAAAGTTTCTTGAGTGGGGCATGAAGCAAGAATAAATCCAACCAACTAAAGCTAGTTTTACTATACATTTTTCAAATTTATCATTTGTCCTTTAACAATCCTCATTGTTGCTATTTCTCAGAAAACATTGAAGGAATTTTTATCAAATATTATACTGAGGTCCCTATTGGATCATGAATGTCCTTGTTGAAGACTGATCAGAAAATTATTGGACCCACAGAGGGAAATTAAATCAATTTATGTACTGATAGAATTACTATCAAATCTAGCATGAAGGTGGCCTTGTAGCTTTTGGATGCTATATTTTGGAACTAATCACAAAACAAAAATGGACTTTAGTCTGTAAAGGGGAATTGGATCCCATCATTGCTATTTCTAAGAAGATATAATTGGAGCCTCTCCTTGGAATCCATTTTGCATATCACAATTTGGTACTGATCAGAAAAAAACTGAGGCCCCACAAGAGGAAAATAAATTTTCACAAAATGAATCTTGTTATTGCTATTACTGAGAAAGTACTGAAGGGATCTTCATGAAATCTTTTATGGAGGTTCTCCCTGGAGTCTTGTTTTGCAGGCCACATCATTGGACTGGTCATAAAATATTGGGGTCCCTAAGAGCTGATTTAAGTTTCATAAAAGTAAATCCAGTATAGCTATTTCTGTGGAGGGATCTTCCTCAAGTAATGAAATTTTATGAGGTCTATAGCCATAAGTACTTGGACAGGTTAGATGACCAAAAATATTTTGACATGTATTTATGGAGTTATGGCCCCTTGTAGATTTTCAGAAAGTTTCTGTTCAATAACTTGAATAATTTTCTACAGATTGATTTGAAACTAAATGAGAATGTCTAATGCCATAAGAGCTTGGATAAGGTTGATGACCCAAATATTTTGAGATCTATTTATGGAGTTAATTGGCCTTGGTCCCATTTAGATTTGCAGAGACAGTTTCCGCTTAATAACTTGAGTATTTTTTAATTTTCTACCAATTGATTTGAAATTAAATGAGAGGGTCTATTACCATGAGAGATTTGACAAGTTCTATAGCCAAAACTTTTCAACACTTATTTATGGGGTTATGACCCCTTGTAGATTTGCAGAAAGTTTTCATTGCATAACTTGAATAATTTTCAAGGGACTGATTTGAAACTTTGAGGTTTACTACGATAGAAGTTACCGGTAGTACAAAATATTCAACAAACTTTAAGGGGGTGTCTCAGCTACCGAGAAATTGTGCAAAAATATCTTTCTATAATTCTTCCAATATGACCAGATTTTCAATTAAATTTCTTATAACTAAGAAACTAATATTTCCTATCAAAATTTACAAATTACAACCCTTAATTTTGTAGAAAACTGCTCATTGACCCATTATGGGCATACTTTTTCAGCCTTGGAGTTATCCATAAATATCAAGTGCGCCAATTTGGGCATCCTCAGCTAAGTCTACAAGCTAGATATGAAGCCTTCAAATGTAACCTCAGAGGTATAGATGGCCATTCAAAATACTTTTGCAAGAAATATGACAATGATATTGTTTCACATACTGTATGCTATAATTTATTTTACATTTCTCTAATTTGGCCAAGTAATTCCTACACTGAGCAGTAAACAGATGATTTCCATCTAAGATGAACCTCGTCTGTATTTGCAGAAGAAGTACCCTGTAAAACTTACTTTTCTCCCATACTTGGTCATGAAAGACAATGTTTACACAGGAAAGATAACCCTGTCTTTCCCTAGGGGAAAGACAGTTCCTACGCGTCATGACGTTACATTTGGGAATTTAATGGCTGAACGTTATACCAAGTTCCATATGTACATGCATTCTAGTCATGGAAGTGTGGGAGAAAAAGAATCAAACATGGATGTGTTGAGTGGAAAAGGAAATCTAAACCGTTGTGTTAAGAATCTGAAAGTCCAATCCTTGGAAAACCCTTGCATTGGACAGAGTCTTACCACTTGGGTTGAGATTTCCCTGTCCACTCATTACACCCATGTAGGATTCTATTAATCCTGCTGTGAGTTTTCACATCAGGAACATGTGTTTCTATTCTGGACAGTAGTCTTTGTGAATTATAAGAAGACCATAAACTACATTTTAGGTACATGTATTTAGTTTCCTCATCCGGCAAGAACTGGTAAATCCATGTTTTTGAAATTGTATAGATAATTTCAGTGGCCATTTCATTCTAAAATATGCCTTTCTACCAGGTCTCAGTAGGTTGTTTGCCAAAATCATAGGCAATGTGAACTTGACCTTACAATCAAGTGTCCTAAAATAATATGTACAATTGTGAGTATAATGTGAATGTTATACTTGTTGTTTTTCTCTCTCTTATTGTAGTTTATGTAGGTTTATTCATGTCTGTACTGTTGCTATCATATCAAATCTATACATATGTTTAGATGGCTCTAATAAGTTGAGATAAATTGTGTCCAATCCTTACAGTAACATGTTTGGCAATTTAAGCCTACAAAAGTTTGTTAAAAAGTATGAAAAGTAATTATGAATAATTGAGATTCCTTGGTTAATGGACAGGTAAAAATACTTCAAAATTAACCAAGGTCAATAATGGACAGGTAAAAATCCTTCAAAATTAACCAAGGTCAATACCGGGGTAATAGACAAGTGAAAATCCTTCAAAATTAACCAAGGTCAATAATAGACAAGTAAAAATCCTTCAAAATTAACCAAGGTCAATACTGGGGTAATAGACAGGTAAATATCCTTCAAAATTAACCAAGGTCAATAATGGACAGGTGAAAATCTTTCAAAATTAACCAAGGTCAATAATAGACAAGTAAATATCCTTCAAATTCAACCAAGGTCAAAAGTAGACAGGTAAAAATTTCTTCCAAATTAACCACGGTAAATAATAGACAAGTAAAAATCCTTTAAAATTAACCATGTTCAATAATAGACAGGTAAAAATCCTTCAAAATTAACTATGGTCAATGACTACTTTTCAGTCATTCTCCTATTTTCATCAAATGCATCTGTAGCTCACTATATTAGATGAACTAGAGATAAGTCTGATAATACCATTATCTGAACCATACATAAAGTGAAACAAATACAAGCCTAGTACTTGAATGTCAACTTTCACTTGATTGGCTATAATTTTATCCACTCAGAGAATACTTACATATAGCAAGCAGATTTGAAATTACGTGGCTTATAATGCACAATACATTGATCATCTAAGAAAGTGTATAGAACTCAAAATCAAAGTCTCAATAGTTAATCAATTTGACACTAATGTGAGTTTTATTATTTATTTATAAGTACTACTAAAACATATTTATATCACATAATCATATACAACATAACACACATGAAAGTCCTTTATCAAAAGGTTGGTAAACTGGTAAGAATAAGTTACTGTGTATCAAATAAATGTATAAAATGGAATAAGCCTTCATGATGTTTGTCTTGTCTATTCCCTTGCCTTAAAATCAGTAACACTTATGTTTTGTAGATTTCTGTTCTTCTTTTCATATTAATTCTTGAATATGTCAATTTCTTGTTACATGTTTATAGACCCTTGGTACCTCAGATACTCATATCCACTGATTCTTATTGTCACATTTACATCTGCCTTTCATTTTGTTTTTTCTTCACTGTAATAGCGCTTTTCGGATTAGGTCTTTTCGATCTGGGGTAAGGGAAGTTGGAAAGTCAATGTCAAATTCTATAATTAAATCTCCTTTCGTTTGGGGATCACTTGAGATTGGCATTCCTTCTCCAGGAACTGTCTTTTTGTATCCTGGTCTGAAAATAGAAACGAAAAGTTCACATGCAGTTTTTATGATAAAATTTTAAATTTTTATAGCAATAAAACCTCTTTCCATATCTTGGAATCGTAATGTAGAGATATTTCTCCTGTTTTTAACATTCTCCCTTTTTTTGCTGCAAGTCTTACACAATATGAAACATATATTTGTAAGCTAAAACAAGATGTGTTTGAGAAACACTATGCCCCCGAGTGGTAAGCCATTTGTGAAGGCTAAGAAAATCAAATAAATGGCACTTTTTAAATGTCTTGTTATTAGGGATACATGTGCCAAATATGAAAGCAATGTGTCAGAAGACACAAGTTACACTGAAATGTGTTCTCAAGCTATTTGACAGAAATGGAGAAATTACTTATTCAGATGATTTTAAA